>CM065388.1:16682500-16690000 GCA_033060915.1 Euryodendron excelsum | reverse complement strand
AATGAGGTGCAGCTAAGGGACGCTAACACCCCGCCAAGACAACAATGATGTTCCCCCCTCCAGCCATCTAATCCCATTAGGCTCAGTACACCAAAGGTCCTCCGTCCCGAGACCAAAGCTAGAGGCGACGAATAGTTAAGAGATGACCACAATGCAAGACTACATAGTTTCAAACTCAAGACCAAAGGCCTTAAATGCCAAACCTTAACCACAAAACCAACCACGTTGGTAGGAGTCATATATTGTATTGACATGATTAAAGGCTAGTTTTTAGGTGGTGGGAGAAGAATGTTCTAGCCGGATATCATCAATGCTTCATCTTTCCTTTAGTTTTGACCTTTCTCTTTCACTTTCCCCTTCTCTTTATTTTTATATTTTTTTTTGGTACTTCAATTAGTTCCATATTTTTTGTTCACTATTTCAATAATGTCCATTTTGGAAAATTAAGGCACTTAAATCTTAAGAATTTACAATATTGTCGTATTTTTAAATTAGTATAAATCAATAATTCATCTAATGATGTGGAATAGATGTATAATTTTTTAAAATTAGCAAAGTGTAGACAAATTAAATTTTGAAAAAAGCTTAGACTTGGGTTTGGGCCAGAGGTGGGGGCCAGGAGGGACGGACGATTGTACCCCATGGAGGTGGAGATGCAGGTCCAAATTAATCCCCATGCAGGGATGGAGATGAATTTTTTTAAGTGAAAGTAGAGATAGAGAAGCCAATCTCTGCCCTGTCTTGGTCCATTGTTATCCCAACGAGCTACCAAATTGGTCCCCACTTTGGAGTGAACTTGGCTACACCACTGGAGGAGCTACTCTACACCTTGAAGTTTGACTAACCTTGAGTCAAGATATTTCCTGAAATGTTTCGGAAAAAGACTTACGGAAGTTGAATTCATAAGTTGCTTTTCAATCAATTTGGTGCAAAAAAGATTCTCGGTAAAATATTCTTTGCGGAAATTTCTTTTGGCAATAGTAATTTACTTCGAATCAAGCAGAGCGAAAAATACTATTTCAAACCATTAGACAATAATCTCATACAACTATAATCCCATTTGTTAATATCTCTCTTCCACATATTGTTCCTCTAGGCTCACTCTTAGCAAAGCTCATGTTGTGCGTATGGGCCCACACGTGTGCATGTGTGAGAGGGATAATGTTTAGAGCATCTCCAAATGATTTTTGTAGGGTTTTACTCTAGTTTAGTATTCATCTTCACTCGTGCTAGTCTCATAGTGGAGAAAATTCTATTTTTTACAAAAGATTTTAGAAAAATCGTCAGAATGATGTGGTGATAGTATTTTTTTAACCAAGAGCCATCTTAAATTATTATACAAATTGAAAAATTATACTAAAATTTTTTTTTGGGAATTATGTGGTTGAATTGGAGCATTTGAGTATAAACAAACATTCAACAAATAAGGCTCTGCCTTGCAAAAATTTTATCGCCACATCATTCGGATAGGATTTTTCTACAGGATCAAAATTTTTCTTTGTTCCAAAGTGAAGAACCCCAATTCCTCCATATCCTTTTATACCAAAAAAAAAAAAAACAATCTATATATTTTTTGATGTTTGGATGCATTATTCTACCTTTTTTTTTTTCTTTTTAACAGTGAAATATATATATATATACATCGACGGACCCACCAAGGGCGGGCGGGGGCCACTGTCCCCCAAACTTCTGAATTTTTTCTCTAGACCTCATGTAAATTTTAACATTTATGATACAATAGCTAGTAAGCCCCCCCCCCCCCCCCCACTACACACACACACACACACACACACACACACACAAAAATCTTTTGATAATTTTCCTTAGATCCCTTCTAGTTTTGAACATTTATGATAGAATAGGTAAGTTGGATTCTCAAAACTCAAATACTTTTACTTTTGCTCTCCTCAAATCCAAATAATATTTTTCTAGTACCTTTCAAATTTTATCCTAACATTTTACTAATTCCAACATTTTTCATTTGGTCATATAACTTCTCATAATTTGAATGTATCTTGATTTTAGATTTGTTTATTTTTTCCTTATTCACCAATCTCTGCATACTTTTATATTTTCATTAATGAAGATGACTCTAGAAGAAAATTTTTAATAAAAATATAGTGTTTTATTTTTAAATACTATATTGGTTATGATTTTTACTTTTGATATATATGGGTCTCCTACTCTAAAATTTAAATATATGTGACATTAGTTGGTATCACTAAAACAGAAATTTTACTTTGGCCCCTCTTGGGTTCGCCACTGTATAATATATATATATATAATTACATGGATATTATTCATGCAATGCTCTTCTTTCTAGAGAGAACTACTTGTTATCTTCAGCCACTATTTGTTAAATTACTACAAGGAGAAACGTACAGATGAACCTTTCAGAAATAGGGCTTGCCATGCCTGTAACATAAGTGCAGACCTTGATGGATCCATCATCCATGCTTCCCCCAATCTCCTTCATGTAACTTTACTTTCGATATTGATTGATGTTTAGTTGTGAATTTCCTTTCATGAAGCCATGCCAAGTTAATACAAATTCACTATTTTGTTCTTTGTATTTGGTTTGCTCTATTGCATATTCATACATTTAGTCCTTTTTAGAGCATTCCATTGTGGAGAACCATGTGTACATTTGTTCGAGAGTGTATGTGCGATGAGGAGTTAGATTGAGGCTCAAAGGTTTTGAATTTATGTGGAGGCTACATTTGAGCCATATTGCATGATTCTATCATACACTCACTAGAACCTCACTTTTGTGTCCTTCTTGATACATGTTTGCTTGCATTAGGAGGTACTGTGTTCTTTTGAGATTACTTGAGTGTGATTGTGCATGCTATTTTTGCCCTAACAAATCTTTGATTGTAGGCCATGAGTAGATATTTGTGGATATCATTACTGTAAGTTCTCACGAGACACCACTTATCCATTAAGGGTAACCTAGGAGTTTAAAGGCTTGATGCATAGGCTAAAAGTATCTATGACTCTAATGAAAGTGGAGATAATCTCTTTTCTTTTTTAAGTATTTTTTTAGGGACTAGCGAAAAGCTAGTTGGAGGGTTTCATTACACTCCAAAAGTGTAGTCATTATCCTCTAAATAGCTAGTTATTAGACCTAATTTAATGGTATTTCATTGTCTTTAGTGATATTTCGATCCAAAATCTTTTTATGATTGTTTTATAGGTACTGGGCTCCAAAGGAACAAATTAGAGCAATGGAGGGCAAAAGCATAAAAACACCATTCTAACAGTTCTGAAGGTGTCCAAACAGCTATGTTCGAACGGCCCTTGAGGGCATTCAAATGCTTCTCAACCATTCTAACAGCCCTCAAGGGTGTTCAAACGCTTTTTCAGAACAGAGACCAAAAGAGAGCCTCTTTAAAACTGTTTGAAATTACAGAGGCTCGATTTCACCCATTTGAAGCCCATTCGAAACCTATTCGATAAGTGTTCAAACGGGTGCCCAGCCCGTTTGAACATTTTGCAGCAACTCTATTTTAAGTTAGCCTATAAAGTCAATTTTTGTACTTGGATTGTGGATCTATCATTTTTTGTAGGTATTTTCTGCTTATAGTAGGGAGTTTTAGAGTTTTGTACTAGAGAGAAACATTATAATCTCAATAATAAGTCAAATCAATTCATCTTTTAGCTTTGTTTTCACTATGATTTCAATTCAATTTTTCAATTTCTCTATGGAAATGCATAGCTAACTCTCCAATTGGGCTTAATTGTGAAGATCACTCAAGTAGTCCAAGGAATTCAATGAAGGTATCTCATTTTTTTATTGATATATCTTCCTAGTTTTGCAATTTTCATTAATTGAATGTTAGATGCTTAAAAACACATAGGTTATTGACTATGTTTGATTAATTCAATGCTTAATTCTTCAATTTGGTATTCATCCTAGTCAAATCAATGGTATTAACTCATGATTCTATTATTGACTATGAATCTAAATTTAATTACTTGAGAATTATTGGTATTATGGTGTTTGATTTGAGCTATAAACCTTGTTGAATGCCTTGAATGAATTGGATGATGGGACCAATTGAACCTAATTTTCTTTATACTTGCTAATCTAGCTTTAATTTGAATTGTTAGTAGTTTAATCCAACCTTCCAAACAAATCATTTTACACTTTGACTTTTTATAGAAGTTGTCACTTGTTTGTTGATAATTTAAGAGTAGTTCGTGCTTATGATTGCTAGTGGTCAATATTGGGTCCCATCTCTGAGAGAAATTGACCTAGAAATACTTAAGTTAGCCCGAGGAGAAGAAGAACAATCTAAAAGGCGATACAAATCTCATGAAAGACAACTTAAAGATCTTGCACTTGACTAATCACTGTTTTGGAATCCAACATCTTGTAGTCAAGAAATCTGCCCACAATAAATTTCTTTGATCCAACATCTTTTGTTTTATAATTTTTTATCTAAGGATTCACACAGTTCTCTAGCAATATTGGCTCAACAATAGACATTATACAATGTATTATCTAGTCCATTGAGAATATCATTTCTACACAAAAAATCGGCATGTTTCCGTGCCTCCACAGCAACCATGCCTATCAGTCTCATTTACATTGAGTGCAGGAACATCTTCATGAAGAAACTTAGCTAAATTTAGAGTAGTAAGGTAAAATAACATTTTCTGTTGCCACGTTTTAAAATAAGTTCCATTAAACTGTTTATGCTTTTCTCCATGGTTCACCGAAACCGAAGCAACTGCAGGAATAAGGGTAGGAGCAAGACCAGTAACAACAAACTCAATAACAATAGTTTCGGATGCCAATTCTGACAATTAGAAAATAGTTTAAAATCATAAATATACAATTATAGAAACATAGAAATAACACAGGATAGGAAAATATTATTTGTTTTAAGATTATAGTCCAATTTATGTGTGTAAAAGTATTACTTGACAACGTAACAATGCTTACCCAAGTGTAGGTGGTCGTGAAGCATAACTTGAAAAGTCCGAGGTCAAATTCCATGAGAATCGAGTCCAATATAATTATATGTTGGGAACTACGGAATTTTTCACAATCCGACTATAGTACATACGCATAATATCAAAATTTGATGTGATTAGTGATTGTAATGTAATAGTGCAATCAACGGCTTTTAACTGATCCTCTGTTAGATTTAGAATAAGCTTATTTTGCTTTCTTTTAGTTAGGCATTGTAAATAATTGCGGGTTGGTTGATTTCTTAGGTTTTGGAAGCTAAAGAGGTTGAATTAGAGCAAGAATGATCAAAGTGGGTTCAAAGCGACCAAATCGGAGAATGAAAGTCGATGCAATCTCAATATTTTGGTCATAACTTTTCACTTCAACCTCTGATTGAGCTGATTTTTATGGCATTGGAAAGAAGATTTCAAGATCCACAACTTTGCCTCTAATGCACATTAGATGAATCGACTTCTAAAGTTTGCAAAACTGAGTGACAAAATCTGCATAGTGGCTGAGCGTCCCAATGGCTAGTTTGAGCGTCCGAATGGTTAGAGTTGTAAATTTTCAATTTGGCCTATCGTCTCAACGGTCTGGAGAGCCGTACTAACGGCCTGGAAAGTGAACAACCATCCAGACGATAATTTCTACCGTCCCAACGGCTTGGGTTTTCCCAATTTGACTTGCATTAAACTAAGTTTGAGTTAATGGTTAATTCACCTTTGTGTTGTGATACATTGCAAGTTTTTGTCATCAATCCATTATAAGAGAGAGCATACGTCATTGTGCACTAGCATGCTATATGACATCTTATGTATCTCTCTTGTGCATGATATCCTTATAAGGTGGAGATTATACCTTGTGAGTTTAAAGCCTAATGATTGCCTTTCAAAGTGATTTACATTTACTCGAGGATACTTTGTTAATCTTACATTGATTGAATAATTTCATTATGCTTGATTTTGATTTGCGTGTTGAGTAGTAGTTGGAGTTTTTGACACCTTATACTTTCTTGAAGTTTTGACTTGATGTTCTTCGGATATTAGATCGAGGCCATTTCAGTCCTTTCGAGCCATTTATGTTTATTTATTTCCCTCGATACTCGTGTACACATAATCTTAAAACGTATGTCAATGCTAAATTGTTCCCAATGATACGGGGTTAATGCATTACTTATAAGCTTGTGAAGTTGTATAGAGTTGAAAAAAGAAAAGAAAAGAGCAAAAAAAAAAAGATGAAAAAGAAAATTAAAAAAATGAAGAAAAAAAGCAATAAAGAAGTGATGGAAGTTGAAAAGTCCAACATTATAGAAAAATTGAGAAACTAGAAGTGTGTGTTTATTGATCATCATGTGTAGTGCACAATACATGTCTTGAAGTTTTGTTACCGCTTTCTCTCTCTCCATTCACGGCACTTCTTTCACATGGCCTTAACGTATCCAAAATTGCATGAGTTATTAATTCTTTTGAGTATAAGTCATCATATGTCAATTCTCTAGTTGTTATTTAAACCGTGAATGTTCTTTCATGAAGTTATGCCAAGTCGATACACTTACGTTTTAGCGGTTTTTGATGATTGGAATTCCTCTTGTTGCATGTCTTGTACATTTACTCATATGACGAGCTTTCCATTGAGAGAACCTAGTGTGTTCATATTTTGAGTTGAGTGTGTGTCTTGTGAGATTTGGAATCAAAGTATAAAGGATATAATTGCGCGAGTATCGAGACGGTAGAGTTATATGTCATTGATAGTGCATTTCAATGTGATTTCCTTTCTTCGATGATTTATGTTTTTATCTTGCATGACTCATGTGCTAGGGGGATTGAAAGTTCTCTTAAATTGCATTATTGCATGACTCTTATATCTTTGCTATCTATTTGACACGACATGGATAGATGTTTGTGGGTGTCCTCACTGGAAGCCCTCACGAGACTATACTCATCAACTAGGCGTAATCTAGGGGTTGGAAGACTTGATGCATATGCTAGATGCATTCGTGACTTCTATGAAAGTGGAGATTATGTTTTCTTATAGTAGTTTTGCCAGGGACTAGCAAAAGATTAGTTGGGGGGTGTGATTGTACTGTAATAGTACAATCAACGGCCTTTAACCGATCCTTTGTTAGCTTTAGAATATGCTTGTTTGCTTTATTTTAGTTAGGTATCATATATAATTGCAAATTGGTTGATTTCTCAAGTTTTGAATGCTAAAGAGGCTGAATTAGAGCAAAAATGAACAAAGTGAGTTCAAAGCAACCAAACTGGAGAATGGAAGTCGACGCTGTCTCAGTATTTTGGCCATAATTTTTTACTCCAACCTCCGACTGAGCTGATTTTTATGGGATTGGAAAGAAGACTTCAAGATCTACAACTTTGCCTCTAATACACATTAGTTGAATCTGCTTCTAAAGTGGTCAAAACTGAGCGACAAAAATCTGCAAAGTGGCTAAGCATCCCGACGGCTAGTTTGAGCGTCCCGACGGTCAGAGTTGTGAATTTTCAATTTGGCCTACCGTCCCAATGGTCGAAAGAGCCGTCCTA
>CM065388.1:16552500-16677500 GCA_033060915.1 Euryodendron excelsum | reverse complement strand
TATATGTTGATATTTTCTCTGTCAAAGTCCATAGATATAATGAAAATTAGCCAATTAAATGAGTGGGATGAAATTCTTGTGGTCAGATGATGAGGCCATGAGAGATGTTGGATGATGTGCAAACGTGTGAATTTGCATACAAAATGATGTGATTATTTGTAGGCTTTACATTTTAAACCAAATCACTTATTGTTTTGATTTAACATTTTAAAAATATTGATAAATCAGTAAGTCGGTCTCGAGGCCAGCAGTAATCAGCTCTGGTAATCTGAGAGGGAAAAGGAGTAAGGGACACCGATGTGATACTTGCCAAGGGCACTCCGATGCCAAAATTAGGTTTCTGGATGTATTTTGACAGAGTTTTGGCTAGGGTTTATGTTTGCGTACGTTGTTAGAGAAGATGATTTTCCCTTTTATATGGGCAAGCATACTGGTAGCCCTAAAGGGGCATTGTATGCATGGAGAGGGTGGGAGACGACTGTCTCTCCACGTGGTAGTGCGACATTGGAGATCTTGACTGGTGGTAAGGTAGTGGGCGGAGTGGTTATCCAACCCTAAACGTGGCTCTCCCTTAGGCATGTGTTAGAGTGAGTAAGGTGACCGCCTCCTGCCACACGCAAAGTCCTAGAGTTGGGAACATGTTATCATGATAGGGTTGACAATGATGGTTTTTACTGGGGTGGCAAGTGGGATGAATGATCGGCACCATCCCACAAGATTTGCTCTGGTAGGCCATGGTCTGTTTGGTCTTGACCTCCTTGGTCAGGCCCTAGTCAGCTAGACCTCTAAGGGTTGATCTTCCTTTCATGGCGCTTTTCCTTCTTTCGATCCCATCTGTGTCCTTTAAGATATCAACATGTTTGGTGCTGAAGTCTTAACCATTGTAATGCACAACACGTCATCGGCTGAATCTAACAGCCCATATGTGTTTACTCCTGGTCAGCCAGTTAAGGGTATTCCTGATCGGTCCCCATCAGTAGCCCCTAATTCCTCTTAGTACCCCGAGCGTGGAGTGTGGTCCGAGGAATTCCTGGTCGATCCTGGTCAGTCCCTATCAGTTGCCCCCAATTCCTCTAAGTACCCCCAGCGTGGGGCATGATAAGGGGAATTCCTGGGATGGAATGTGTCGCTTCGTAGAGGCAGGATGCATTTATGGCGCCGTAGGCACATTTATGATAAGGCTGGCGAGGAGTAAATACGTCAATTGACATTTCACCACGCGGTGCGTGCCTATTGGTTGTCAAGACATGATGAGACTCATGGACTGCCAGCCGTTGGATTTATGGGTGAGCGATCGAATCTCGACAGTTGGTTTCGAAAAAGAGGCTTTTAGCCTAGGCGGTTACGCCCTTTGGCTCCCACTGTGTATGTGCCATACTTGAAGATTTTAAGGCGATTGATCGAATTTGCTGCTACGCTATTGCCCGCCTCACTGATTCATAACTGCTCCGAAGGATTCGTTGCGTGACTTGGTAAGTCTTTTCGATGTTGCTTTAAGTGTTTGTGCAAGTCTTCCTGAGTCAGTTGTTTTCAGCGATTCTTGAAGGGTGTGAGAGCAATCTCTAAGTCGCTTGGGTAGGGTGAAGAACTGGCTGGGGTAAAGTCCAAGTCTAGGAGAAAGGGGTACCTAATAGGAGCCATGGATGAGAGAGAGGTGCAATCATTAGATTTTGAGAATACGCCCTCTTAGGATCTGGTCAGGGTTAGGCTTATGGCCCCTGATAGTGCACTAGTGGGTCCTTCTAAGGCCTCTGAAGGGAGAACGAACCCTAGAATTGGGACGATGGTCGTGCCGAGAGTGAAAGAATTCAACTTTGAGGCAAGGGGGGTGTCCTCTATGATGATAGAGAAGAGGAGAAAGAGCATTTGGAAGGAGTACCAAATGCCTCCCTGGCTGCGATATAGGATTCTGAAGAAGGGGAAGTGGGCTTACTCTACTAGACCAGGGGAGATCTGTGTGTATGAAACCACCTTGGCTAACGGCCTTAGATTCCTCATCCCTACTCCTATCAGGGAGATTATGAGTACTTTAGGGCTGGCTCTTGGTCAGCTTATGCTGAACGTGTGGAGGATTCTGGTGGCGTGCTGTGTGTTGTGGCAGGCAAGTAGTGGTGGCAGGGATAGCCTCACACTGAGTGAATTCCTGCACTGCTACAAGATGTCAGAGCTTGAGAAGGGGTGGTGGTACTTCTTTGCCAGGAGTAAGGGCATGGTACTAGTGAAAGACTTGCCATCGTCCCACAAAGGGTGGAAATATAAGTTTTTCTTTATCTATGGCGAAGGTTGGGAGAGCCAGTCTTGGGAACCAGTGGACGAGAAGTTCATTCGAGTCCCTCGCGAGTAGGGGAGGCCTTATAGGAAGGGTACGCTCTCAAACCCTGGTGTCTTTCTCTTTTATAGTTCGATTTGTAAGACTGTAGAGCACTGATGTAGGTTACTTGCTTTTAGCCCGTGCTGCCCCAACTCTGAGCAAGGAGTTGAAGGAGAGGGTGGACCGAGCTGTCGAGCATGGCGTTACTGACGCCTATGCCTTGGTGAATGTCAAAAATTTGGATACGTTCCTGTTGGGCCCTGAGCCTACATATTACGCTCTAAATGTGGAATAAGCAAGGAGTGAACACTTTGTGTTTTATATTTAACTGTGGTCTGTCATGCTCTGACGTTCATACCATGTGGCTTTTTACAGATCAAGGGGTTGAAATTCCTGAGGACAAGGAGGAGGAGATAGCGCTAAATAGGAGTTTCGTGAGGAAGACCAAGCTGACCATAGGGGCAGACCCTTCTACTCCAGCCAAGAGGTTCAAACTAGTGTCTGGCCAGAAGGCCCCTGCCCCTGCTACTGTAGAAAGGGGTAGGGGGAAAGCCATAATCCTTGAGGATGACACTCCTAAGTTGGGCGATACCCCTCCTGTTAAGAAGGCTCTGCCTCCACCTCCCTTAGCACCTGCCACTGTCACTGGTGTGGCGCCCCCAACAACTGCTCTTCCTTTGGGGGATGTGCCGGACTCTTTGATGTCAATTTTTGAGAGTGCTAACGAGGCGATGAGGAAGCTCATGAGCATTATCCCCACTTCAGATGCTAGCAAGATGGCCGTTCTGGCATCACAGATATTAGCTAAGGAGGCTTGCCAAGACTTGCTAAAGGTAGGGGAGTATGGACTTGTGCTTGGCACTTTAATTTTCATTGACCCTATGGTTCCCGTTCTAGACTGTTAAATGTTTTTCCGATTGTGCTATTTCTTATTCAGGCTGTTGCCAAGAGTGGTGACCCTTGGAGGCCAATCAACGAACTTCGAGAAGTCCTTCACAGATGAGAGGAGGCTCTTTAACCAACTCCGGGCTGAGCTGAACACGGCCCTGAGGAAGGTAAAGGAAGTTAAGGGTAGAGTGCAAGCCCTTGAGGGCGAATGGGTGAAACTGAGGGTAGACCTCGAAAAGGAAAAAGGTCAAAAGGAGGCCTGTTGGGAAAAAGTGGTAGCAGAAAAGGCTGCCTTAAAGGTTGCCCAGGACCAGATTGCAGTTTTTCCTGCTCAGCTGGAGGAAGCCAAAAAGAAGGCTGAGCGGGAGTACATGTAGGGGGAAGAGTGCTAGACGGATTTTGCCAAGATCTACATGGATGGCTTCGAAGAAGCCAAATCTCTGGTTGCCCGGGCTTATCTTAATCTGGACCTTTCCACGATTGAGCCCGAGGTCGAAGATGATGCCACCTCTCAGGCAGCGTCAAAGGGCAAAGCACAAGACAAGGAAGGGGCAAAAAAGGATGATGCCCAGTCCAAGGCTGTGGCTCAATCAATAGTTCTAGAGAAGGGTGATGCCTAACCTAAAGTTGCGGCCTCCTCCAAGGCCCCAGAGAAGGGTGATGGCCAGCCCAAGGCTGTAGCCCCTTCCAAGGCCTAAGAGAAGGGTGATGGCCAGTCCAAGGCTGTAGCCCCCTCCAAGGCCTAAGAGAGGGGTGATGGTTAGCCCCAGGCAGCAGCCCCTGCCAAGGCCCCAGAAAAGGGTGAGGCCCAATCCAAAGCTGCAGCCCATTCTAAGGCTCCTAAGGCCAAGTAGTTTTTTTTTTTAGAAGTTGTTCCCTTTTGCCTTTGCAGTGATTATGGTTTTGTAACACCACTCTGGCTTTTGTAATCTGTCTCCCCTTCATTCACCTCCATTATTGGATTTGCTATTTAATTTGTAGGCTTCATTACCCCTCATTGATAAACGGAATCCCATACCAAAATAAACCAACCAAAACATTGGGCTATGTTGAGATTAGGCAGGTGTAATTAGTTAGCAAAAACGTTGGTTTATCAAGTCAACCTGCTCAGTCATGGCCTTAGCAGGGCTTTTTGGTGTTTTGGCTTGTAGAAGTTTGCCTGCTCAGCCAAGGCCTGAGTAGGACTTTTGGCGCTTTGGCTTATAGAAGTCTACCTACTCGGGCATAGGCCTGAGCAGGACTCTTGGCGCTTTGGCTTGTAGGGTTGCCTG
The DNA here is from genome assembly GCA_033060915.1 of Euryodendron excelsum. Taxonomy (NCBI): domain Eukaryota; kingdom Viridiplantae; phylum Streptophyta; class Magnoliopsida; order Ericales; family Pentaphylacaceae; genus Euryodendron; species Euryodendron excelsum. The sequence goes on along the minus strand of CM065388.1, from coordinate 16,673,030 downwards.
CTCGACTTAGGCCTGAGTAGGACTTTTAGCGCTTTGGCTTGTAGAAGTCTGCCTGCTTGGGCATAGGCCTAAGCCGGACTTTTGGCGCTTTGGCTTTGTAGGTTTACCTGCTCAGCCTAGGCCTGAGCAGGAGTTTTGGCACTTTGGCTTGTAGAAGTCTGCCTACTCTAGCATAGGCCTGAGCAGGGCTTTTAGCACATTGGCTTGTAGAAGTCTGCTTGCTCCGGCATAGGCCTGAGCAGGACTTTGGCGCTATAAACTATAAAGTGGGCATAAAGCCTTTGCCTGCTCAGCCAAGTCTGAGCAAGACTTTTGTCGCTTTATGCCTGCTCGGCCATGCCTGAGCAGGACTTTTGTCGCTTTATGCCTGCTCGGCCATGCCTGAGCAGAACTTTTGTCGCTTGTGCCTACTTGGCCATGCCTGAGCAGAACTTTTGTCGTTGTATGCCTGCTCGGCCATACCTGAGTAGGACTTTGTCGCTTTAAATTAAAGTGGGCATAAAGCCTTTGCTTGCCCAGCCAAGCCTGAGTAGAACTTTTGTTGCTTTATGCCTGCTCGGTCATGCCTGAGAAGGACTTTTGTCATTTTAAATTGATGTAGGCATAAAGCCTTCGCCTGCTCAGCCAAGCCTGAGCAGGACTTTTGTCGCTTTAAATTGATGTGGGCATAAAGCCTTTGCCTGCTCAACCAAACTTGAGTAGGACTTTTGTCACTTCATTCCTGCTCAGCCATGCTTGAGTAGGACTTTGTCGCTTTAAATTGAAGTGGGCATAAAGCCTTTACCTGTTCAGCCAAACCTAAGCAAGACTTTTGTTACTTTAAATTTATGTGGACATAAAGCCTTTGCCTACTCAGCCAAGCCTGAGCAAGACGTTTGTTGCTTTATGCCTACTCGGCCATGCCTGAGCAGCACTTTTGTCACTTTAAATTGATATGGGCATAAAGCCTTTGCCTGCTCAGCCAAGCCTGAGTAAGATGTTTGTCGCTTTATGCCTACTCGGCCATGCCTGAGCAGGACTTTGTCACTTTAAATTGAAGTGGGCATAAAGCCTTTGCCTGCTTAGCCAAGCCTGAGCAAGACTTTTGTAGCTTTATGGTCGAAAGCCTTGCAAGGGAGATGTTAGGGAGTTTGCAAGCAAAGATAATTATTCAGAAACTCAGAAAGTCATGAATCAACTTGCAATTGTAGACATAAGTTATGATAAATTTAGGCAAGTCGCTTTATGACATTAATAGACCAAAGCTTCCTTTCTACAATTATGTATTCAAATGAAAGGAAATCACTCACACATAGTACTTCCTCAGGTGTTCAACATGCCAAGGGTGGAGTAGTTCTGTCTTGAAATCCCTCAAACTCACTCGGCTGTTATGGTACTGGCGCATCTGTTGTTGATATGAGGCCACTCTAATTGCTGCTTGGAGCCTTTTCTCCTCCAGTAGGTCCATGTCGACTGCCATTGCCTCGTCATTTGTCTTTGGATTGTAGTTCTGGGCCCTAGGGTTAAGGAGGCCAATTTCCACCGGTATGACTGCCTTGACCCCAAAGGTGAGGGAAAAGGGGTTTGGCTGGTGGAGACTCGCTCAGTAGTTCTGTAGGCCTAAAGGACACTGGGGAGCTCCTCCACCCATAACCCTTTTGCTTTCTTGAGCTTGGTCTTGATGATCTTTAGAAGAGACCTGTTGGTGACTTCCACTTATCCGTTTGCTTGGGGATGTTCCGGCGAGAAGAAATAGTGGCTGATGTGTAGGTTCAAGCACAACCCGCTAAACTGCTTTCCTTCAAATAGCTTACCGTTGTCAGTGATAACTACTTTGGGTATTTCGAAGAGGTACACGATGTTCTTCCAGAGAAAGTTGGTCATTTTCTGCTCTGTGATTGTAGTGAGGGCCTCTGCTTCGACCCATTTGATGAAGTAGTCGATGGCTATCACAGCGAACTTGCTCTGCCCCCTGCCCAGGGGCAATGGGCCACAATGTCAATCCCCCATTGGGCGAAAGGCCATGGGCTTTGGATGGGAGTCAGCTCCGATGCGGGTTGTCTAAGATTGTTGGCAAACCATTGGCATTTGTCATACTTTTTCAGGAACTCTTGGGAGTCCTTACTCATGGTTGGCCAGTAGTATGTTGTCCTAAGGATCTTGTTAACCAAGGATCCTCCTCCGAAATGGTTGCCACAAATGCCTTCGTGGATTTCCCTCATGATGTAGGTGGCCTCTTCAGCGGTGGCACATCTGAGGAGGGGGGTGGTGTGTCCTCGCTTGTACAAGACGCCATCAAACATCACATACTGGATGGCCCTAAATTTGATCCTCCTTGCCGCCAGCTGTCTTCTGGGATGGTGTTGTGCTCTAAGTAATCCCTGATCGGTTTAGCCCATGAGTCGTTCGTTTCCAGTGCGTTGATTTATGGGGTTTGAATGCTCGGCGAGTCGAGGGTTTCCAAGGGTACTTCGGGATCGGGCTGTTTTGAGGACGTTATTCTTGCAAACCTATCTGCTTCTTCGTTTTCCAGACGAGGGACCCTTTGCAATACTACTTTGGAGAATTTTCTGACTAAGTCTCTAGCCATCTGGCAGTACTCCTTCATTTTCTCCCCTCTAACTTCATATTCTCCCTGGATCTGCTCTATCACCAGCTGTGAATCTCCCCTGACAGTTATCTGCTCTGCCCCCATTTGCCAAGCAATTTGAAGCCCGGCAATGAGTGCTTCATATTTTGCCTCATTGTTGGTGGCAAGGAATTTAAATCTATGAGCGTACTCCACTTTCTGGCCATTGGAGGTGACAAGAACCACGCCTGCCCCGCTTGATTGTTCAGTGGAGTATCCATCAATGTTCAATACCCAGTTCTTCTCAGCATCCTCCATGTCGGGTGAGGTGTCTAGGTGGGCAGTAAACTCTACAATGAAATATGCTGCTGCCTGTCCTTTAACGGCTGTCTTGGCTTGTACTGAATGTCGAACTGACTGAGCTTTACTAACCACTTCATGAGTCGACCAGAGGTTTCAGGCTTGTGCAGGACTTTTTTGATGGGCTGATCTGTCAGGACTATGATCATGTGAGCTTGGAAGTACGGTAGGAACTTTCGCACTGAGTTCACCAAAGCTAAGGCTAGTAACTCCATCTTCGAGTATCTTTCCTCAGCTCCTCTGAGTGCTCTGCTCGGGTAGTACACCAGCTTTTGGACTCTTTCACTCTCTCGTACGAGAGCTCAGCTCACTACCATTGCCGAAACGGCCAAGTAGAGGTAGAGCTCCTCTCCTGTGACCGTTCGTCTTAGCAAGGGAACAGAGCCCAAGTACTGTTTTAACTGTTGGAAGGCTTCTTCACATTCACCCGTCCACTAGAATGCTTTCCTTAACGTCCGCAAGAAAGGTAGGCACTTGTCGGTTAATCTGGAGATGAAACTACTCAAGGCTGCCACTTTTCCTGCTAGTCTCTAAACATCCTTGATCAGCTTCAAGGCCTGCATGTCCATTATGGCCCTGACCTTCTCTAGGTTTGCTTCTATACCCCTCTATGATACCATAAAACCTAGGAACTTCCCCGAGGCCACCTCGAATGCACATTTGGCTGGGTTTAACTTCATATTGTAGTGTCCGACGGTGTGGAAGGTTTCTTTCAAATCCTCCAAATGGTCGACAGCTTGAACATTTTGTTGACCATCCTTTGGCAAGTTGCCCCGGCGTTCTCAGGCTGAAAGGCATCACTTTGTAGTAGTATAATCCTCTGTTGGTGATGAAGCCGGTGTGTTCCTGATCGCATTCTGCCATTTTGATTTGGTTGTACCCCAAGAAAGCATCCATGAAGGATAGCATCTCGTACCCAATAGTAGAGTCGACCAGAAGGTCAATGGTAGGCAAAGGGAAGTTGTCTTTGGGGCAGGCCTTGTTGAGATCAGTGAAATCTATGCACATCTGCCATTTCTCGTTCGCTTTCTTCACCATTACAATGTTCGAGAGCCAAGTCGGTATTGTGCTTCTTTGATGAACTTGGCTTGGACAAGCTTATCCACTTCTTCCGCGACAGCCTCATTACGCTCAGGGGCGAAACTCCTCCTTTTCTGCTTGACGGGTCTAGCCTCGGGTGAAATGTTGAGGTAGTGAGCAGCGATCTTGGGGTCTATACCTGGCATGTCTTCATGAGTCTAGGTAAAGACATCAGCGTTGTCCTTCAGGAATCCACACAGCTCTTGCTTGAGCTGCTCAGGAGTGCCAATACTGATCATGACAACCCTGGGCCACTGTGTGCTATTCACCTGGGCTGTATGGTGGATGGGGACTTGTTCCAACTCTTCCACGAGTTCTTCTCGCCTAAGCTCTTTCTCGTCTTAGACTTCTAGCTCTTCGATCATGAGGGCCTCCTTGGCGGCATCCCCCATGAGGGATGCCAAGTAGCATTCTCTTGCTGTCACCTGATCGCCCTTTACAGTTCCCACCCCATGCTCTGTAGGAAACTTTAGTCTTAAGTGATATGTGAACGTGACTGCCTTGAACTAATTTAGGGTCGTACGCCCTATAATCACGTTGTAGGCCGAGAGGTAGTCCACGACCAGGAAGTTGACCAACTTCGTGGCTCGTTGGGGGTCATCCCCCAAGGTGACGGGCAACTCGATGGACCCTACAGGGTAAACCCTATTGCTGGTGAACCCCACAAGGGGGGATGTCATAGGTTTCAGTACTTCTCTCTGTATCTGCAGTTGCTCGAAGACTCCCTAGAAGAGGATGTCAGCCGAGCTGCCACTGTCAATAAGGATTCGCTAGGTTCTAAAGTTGGCAATGATAGCGCTAACCCCCAAGGCGTCATCATGCTGGTGACTCAGCTCTAACGCCTCGTCCTCGGTGAATACTATGTCCGAAACATCGGGTCGGGGTTTTTTACTTAGTCTGTCTACCGAGAACACCTCTGCTTACTTTGCTCTCCTAGCATGGTTCTTCCTGGCAGACGAAGACTCACTGCCACCTCCGAAGCCCCCAACAATGACCCTTATCTCTCCAATCAGGCGTTGGTGTGATGGGGCTTTTTTCGGGCTCTTCCTCTCTGCCAGTCGTGCTCTGTCTTGCCCCTAGCCAATAACATGTCTCCCCAAGCACCCTTCCTTGATCAGGTTCTCTATCTGTTGCTTGAGGTCGAAATAATCGTTTGTGATGTGGCTATGATCCCTGTGGAATCTGCAGTACTTCCTTCGGTTCCTCTCCTCTGGGGGCCCCCTTAATTTCCCAGGCCATTTTAAGTCTGGGTCATTCTTGATTCCATTCAGGACGTACTCCAGCGGCATGGTCAGTGGGCTGAAACTACATCTAAAGGCAGCAAATAGGTTTCTTGGTCGCTCCCCCCTTTCTAACCTATCGCTTCTTGGGGCTTTCTTGTCTCTGTCATCCTTGCCTTCGGGTGATCTCTTCTTTTTTTCTGACCGGGAGGTGGTGCCCTCATCGCGCTCCCGTCTAGTATTCATCGTATCCTTTACATTCATATGTTTCTGGGCCTTAATCATAAGATCCACCATAGTCTTCGAAGGCTCCTTGGCCAATGAAAACATGAACTTGTGGGTCCTAACTCCGCTCATAAAAGCGGTGACTGCAACCTCGTCATCAATATCGTCCACCTCAACGGTTTCCAGGTTAAACCTGGTGACAAACTCGCGAAGGGTTTCATCTTTCTTCTGCTTCACATTAAGTAGGCTGGTCGCTGGTTTCCTCTGCCGCTAGGCTCCAATGTAGTGTCCAACGAATAGTTTACTAAGCTGAATGAAGGAACTGACAGTGGAGGATTGAATCCAGTTGAACCACACTCTAGTTGCTCTTTTGAGGGTAATCGGGAAGGCCCTGCATATAATCTCGTCTAGAAGGGCCTTGAGCTGCATTAAGGCCTTGTAGGTCTCCAGGTGGTCCAACCTTCGTCCCATCGAACATCTCCATGGTTGGCATCTTGAACTTGGGCAGTAGGGGGATTTGTATGACTGCTTGGGTGAATGGGAAGTTGGTTCTGTTTACCATCTCCTTGACGGTGTTGGGAGTCCTAGTCTTCACTACTTCCATAACTTCGGTCATCTGGGCTTGGAGGGCTCTGAAATGCTCATCCCAAGCTGGGGGGTTGTCCACCCTCTCTCCTTCGACCTCTGTGTGCTGGGGGTGATGTCGTAGGTGCGGGCCAGGGGCCCGACTTTGTGCTTCGTCCAGTGGGGCGTTACCGTTTTCAGGGCGATAATGCAGCGCCAAGGGGTAAGGCGCCACCGCCAGGAAAAGCGGGATCTTCATTCACGAGTCTGCTAGCGTGACTTCTTTTGTTCTCAAGTTGAGCTCTAGGTGGTTGTCCCCCTCCAGGCACAACAGGGAGTCGTTAAAGCAACGTCTGGTTCTGGGTGATCAGCATCTACATATTGGCCATGACATCGACCGTCTGGGTTTCGAGGGCTGCAACTCTGTTGGTGTTTTGATTATCCATGGATAAAGGGATGCGTAAAGTGCTAGACTTGGTGACGACCATGAAAATATAAACAAATCATTCCCACAAACAGCGCCGACTGATAAACCAATAAGTCGGTCTCTAGGCCAGCAGTGATTAGTTCTGGTAATCTAAGAGGGAAAAGGAGTAAGGGACACCAGTATAATGCCTGCCAAGGGCACTTCGATGCCAAAGTTAGGTTTCTAGATATATTTTGATAGAGTTTTGGCTAACGTTTATGTTTGCGTACCTTGTTGGAGAAGATGATTTTCTCTTTTATATGGGTAGGCACACTGGCAGCCCTAGAGGGGCGTTGCATGCATGGAGAGGGTGGGAGACGGTTGTCTCTCCACGTGGCAGCACGGCATTGGAGATCCTAACTGGTGGCAGGGTAGTGGGGGAGTGGTTGTCTAACCCCAAACGTGGTGCTCCCTTAGGCGTGTGTCAGAATGAGTGAGGTGACCGTCTTTTGCTACACGCGAAGTCCTGGAGTTGGGAGCACATTATCATGATAGCGTTGGCAATGATGGTTTTTACTGGCATGGCAGGTGGGACGAATGATCGACACCATCCCACAAGGTTTGCTCGGGCACGGTCAGCTCGGTCGTGCACGACCATGGTCTGATAGGCCATGGTCTGTTTGGTCATGACCTCCTTGGTCAGACCCTAGTTAGTTGGACCTCTAAGGGTTGATCTTCCTTTTTTAGCGCTTTTCCTTCTTTCGATCCGATCTGTGTTCTTCGAGATATCAACATGTTTGGTGCTGAAGCCTCAACCATTGTAATACATAGTACATCATCAGCTGAATTTAACAGCCCATATGTGCTTACTCCTGGTCAACCCGTTAAGAGTATTCCTGATCTGTCCCTATCAAATATTATTACCACATTATTTTCGAGAAATTTTCTGTATAATAATTATGTAAGAATATTATTTTCCTTAAGGTTATCCATTATGTCTCAACAATAATTAGCCCCACCAAAAAAAAAAATTAATTAAAGAAAATCTTACATACCTTCTTTAATCCTACTCACACAAAAGATACAATGCTTTAGTTGCCCCCAAGTTGAAAATTGAAATGCTTCGAAGGCCTTAGTCATACCTTCTGTTTGACAATATGTTAACAAGCGTACCGGTCAATCTAATTAGGCATGAATAAAGCTCAATGTTTTCCTTGGAAGCCCTTGTACTATTAATTTATTATAATAGCATTTACAAAATAAAGGGTTTCGTTTAATGAATAATTTCTTTATGAAATTCAGCTGAAATTCATGAGCACTTGTACATAGCATGTCTAGAAGGCCCATCCCAGCACTAAATTTAACCATTTTATTCTATCTCTTCAATTTTTTACATTGAAAACACAGCAAAGAAGAAGCTTTTTCCTTTTCCATTTTTTTAACGCAAAAACCAAAGAAAACCGTGAAGCTAATCAACTGGAAATTAAAACACAGCAGAGGCTACTTTTGAGGCAGCTTCCAATTAGCTACCTGATGTTTTACTAGGAGTAAATATTTGTCACTTAGAATCCTTCTCGAAGTCACTTTCGGAGTAGATAGTGATAAAAGATAGATGCTTGTCTGTATGCAATGTGATCATGCATGCCCACATGTACACGTGTAGAATTGAGAGAGAGAGAGAGAGAGAGAGAGAGAGAAATTGCATAATAACCAACAGTAAAGCTTTGTAATTTCATGCATAGGCAAGTACTCATACAAACTTCAAATTAAAAAGCTTAAACACTAGATCTTTCAAGCTCTTATTGCAGGCAAGGATCACATCATAACCATTATTCATGTTACAACACAAACAAAGTGTATGAACTTTGCATTACGCGTTGGCATTAAGGTTCGCATCGACACCTTTAAACATAGCAACCAACGAATCCAGATATTTCTGTGGAGGAGGGACATCATCACTTCGCTTCTCGTACTCTATAGTAACTTTCACCACATTGATGTCTCCCTTTGGAATAATCTGGAAGATGAGTTTGTAACTCTTGTACAGCTCCAAGCAAGTTGATCCTTCCAATGCCGTCAAATGGACTGTTTTGTTTTCCACATCTATAGCCACCCTCTCCTTGTAAGTCTCGACCTTCCCCTCTATTTGCATGAAACACAAAAATAATGTGAAAAGTCCGGCCAACATTCAATAAAACCGTGCCCAAATTTTGTGACTAGTGTTTTTAAATCAAGATTAGATATGAAACCAAAAATCAGGCTCCATTTGATTCAACCTAAAATGTTTTACTTTGAAAATTATTTTCTTATTTAAAATTTTTTACATGAAAAATGAATTTTTCTTTTATTTTTCATTGTTTGGCTTGAAATTTTAACATTGTAAATGTTTTCAAATAAAATGAAGTAGGGTCATCTAGAACAATGAAACAGACGCAACTCTGATGAAAGCTGGGCTTCTTCAATTTTAAAATCTAGTGGAATACAGATTTTTTTTATAGTAACACGAGCAACGTAGAAAAGAATTCAATTTTTATAGGCATTCTAGGAGCATAAAAGTCTTTTATAACATACATATATTTTTTTTTTTATAGCAATTCAAAAGTAGTCCACAAAACGATCCAACCTTTATGAAAGATTTGTGGGACTGATTCTGCATATGTATATTTATTTACCAAAAATTATTTTTGGCAGGTGAATCAATGACAAAATTGAATCAATCACAAGACAATTACCGAGATTCTAATGACAGAATCAATTCATTCACAACAATCAAAATTTGAAAGGAAAAAAACTAACTTTAATCTATCCACAGTGAAATCAAAGTAAAAAGGAGGGTTTTTGATATGATGTTAAGAGATAAGAGGAGTGACATTGACCAGGCCTTTGGCCCAATGATCATGGACCCTCTTCGACTTTGGCGAGGTCATGAGTTTAAATCGTAGCAGGAGTGTGCAGTTTATGATAGATAATATCTGATCTTCCTGCCGCTTCCGCGTTATAGGATTTAGGTTACTAACATACTAACTTTATCATCTCTACTAACTCCTCCTCACTCCTAACTGTACTGGTATTTGAAAAAAAAAAAAAAAAAAACAAGTAGAGGAGTGACATTTCTTGGTCGCAAGCAGTGGGAAAGGCGCCCAAACAGTTGCCACCAAAGAGCTCGACATCCATGTAATTAGAGGGGCACGTTTTGCACCTTTACAATCATAGTTATCAAAACCGGATTGCATCGGACGCTTTAACCGGTTAAATAAAAAATCAAACCCTTAATCAGTACGGTTCAATTGATATATCAAAAATGCATGTGAACCAGTTTGAACAGGATGAACCGGCCAATTTTTCAAAAAATTGACCGTTTCAACCAACCGATTCAACCGAAAAAATCATTTCATATAGTTTCAAAATTTTAAGTTTATGTTGAGATAAAGAGAAAATCGGCCGATTCATCCAACCGATTCAATCAAAAAAATCATTTCAAATAGTTTCAAAATTTTAAGTTTATGTTCAGATGGAGAGAAAATCGGCCGGTTCATCCAAAAAAACCATTTCAAATAGTTTTAAAATTTTGAGTTTATGTTGAGATGAAAATTTGATCTTGTGACTAGAAGAAAAATTTAACCACTTTACCACCATACCGTTACTTGGTTAGTGATTACTTTTATCATATTTAATATATATCTATATATATATATATATATATATGCTATATAATAACTAAAATATATATAATACTGGTTGAACCGGTTGAACTAATGAACCGGGAATCATTACTTTGATGGGTTCAATGTCTGGTTCAATTCTAATAACTGTGTTTACAGCCTATTTGGGACTTTGGGGAAGAAAGGGAATGGAAGAAAAGGAAAGGATTTCTTTCCCTGTTGGTTTTGCCAAAAAAAATAGAAGGAAAGTGGCAAAAAATTTCTCTCCTTTTTCTCTTCCCTTCCCTTCCCTTTTCTTATAAAATTAAATAGGAAAATGATAGCAAATAGTAATTTTCTCATCCTTCCCTTCTTTTCCGAAGTTCCAAACAGGCTATTAGCGAAAAAAAGAGTAACGCGTGGTCTCCTAGATATATTGTGGGTACTCCATAGTTATGGCTTCATCACGATTCTGGTTGATTTCTGCGATGAAGGGTCATCCAGTAGGTCCAAAGATTGAATTGTTCAAGACTGGCGTTAAGAAGAAGCAGCAAAACGAGCTACAAAATTGGTGTCCACTTAGGGGTGAACGTGGCTGCACCACTGGAGGTGCTGCTCTCCACCTTGAAGTTCGAAGAATCTTAAGTCAAGATATTTCCTGGCATGTTTAGGAAAACGACTTAGGGAAGTTGAATTCGTAAGTTGTTTTTCGATCAAATTGGTGCAAAAACGATTCTCGGTAATATATTCTTTTGACTTGTGCATATTCAAGCACCCAGCAAATTTGTTTGGCAAAAGTATTTTACTTCAAATCAAACAGAGCCGCAAATACTATTTCAAACCATTAGACAACAATGTCATACGACTATAATCCCATTTGTTAATATCTCTCTTCCACATATTGTTCCCCTAGTCTCACTCTTAGCAAAGCTCATGTTCTGTTGTGCGCCCACAGGTGTGCGTGTGTGAGAGGGATAAAGTTTAGAGCATCTCCAAATGATTTTTAACAGGGTTGTACTCTAGTTTAGTAATCATCTTCACTCTCGTGCTAGTCCCATACTGGAGAAAATTCTAATTTTATAGAAAACCTTAGAAAAATTGGCAGAATGATGTGTCAAAAACATTTTGTTAACCAGGAGCCATCTCGATGGATGTTTGTTTCAGAAAATTATTTTACAAATAGAAAAATTATACTTAAATTTGTTTCTTGAGAATGATGTGATTGAATTGGAGCATTTGAGTATAAACAAACATTCAACAACATTGCTGTGACTTGCAAAAAATTTATCACCACATCATTTGGATTGGATTTTTTTATAGGAATAGAATTTTTCTTCGTTCTAGAGTGAAGGGCCCCAATTCTTCCATCCTTCTGTAACCAAAAAAACAATCTGTACTTTTTGATGTTTGGATGCATTACTCTACTTTTTTTCTTTTCAACAGTGAAATATATATATATAATTACATACATATTATTCATGCAGTGCTCTTCTTTCTAGAGAGAACAGCTTGTAATCTTCAGACTCTGTTTGTTAAATTACTACAAGGAGAAACGTACAGATGAACCTTACAGAAATAGGGCTTGCCATACCTGTAACATAAGTCCATACCTTGATGGATCCATGCTTCCCCCAATCTCCTTCATGTAAGTCTACTTTCGATACTATATCAGAGATCAAGTTGGGTACCTGGTGTGCTGTTTTACCTCCAAACAGGTGAAAAATTTCATCACCATCAGATTTGATCTCTATTTCAACCTCCATCTTACCCACAAGAGCCATACTTGCTGAGCGATGAGATTCAAAAACACCCTAAGCAATAGTTCAACTATCACATCAAACAAAATAGGAGGCAAAGGTTGTTGAAAATCCCTTCCCGTTGGCCCTTATATAGAAGAACTATGGTGAGTAGTTACCTCGTCAACTATGGAAGACAGTATAAAATTATAAAAGCAAGGAAAATTATATTATGATGTGACAGTGAAATTTTAAAATCTAAACCACCATTATGGAACGTTTGTCTTAAAGTGACAAGATCAAGAGTTTTCATATAATTCTGAATCAATGTTTTGCACGCTACAAAAAAATATTATCCATAATCCTATTTTGCAATCGTTTTTTTCATTTCTCAACACAAATAAGTCTCACGTGAATTTATTAAGAGTAATGTCAATATATAATCTCATTTATTCATAATTTTTCGTGCTCCTAAAAACAAGACCATGAGACACTCAAATCAAGCTTAGGTGCCTTGAATCCGGCTTTAGTATATTTTTCATTGTGCAAATTGCAAAGCAATAGTAAGCTTGGCTCCACTATAGCCTACATTACAGCAACATTACAATGCAGACAGATCTGTATCATCATCATTTCTCGAATTTTTTTCCATGTGCTCTGGTGAATTCAGGACTTCCATTATTGCATAATATGGCCTCCTGTCAGACCCAAATATTTTATTGTAATTTTTTTAGTGCTACGCAATCTATAATTATGTCCAAAGATCAAGCCTACAATTACTGCTTACATTCCCTTCAGCCTAGAATTATTATTTAGTTCGCACGGTCCTCATACGGTGAAATCTAGCCTCAATATCTTCTACACGGTAATGCAGAGCTCAATTTTAGTCTCAAAATTTGCAAACTCGTGTGCATGCTACTGTTCATCATGTGCATAGTTAAGAAGCGTGTGCACAACACTGTTCATTGCGCGCATGGTCAAATGACTATTTTGCTCTCAGATGCTTGATTTTGCTCCTCGTAAGACTTGGACCTACAAATCAGCCACAAAAGGGTATAAAGATCAAAATTTAACTAAAATAGAGAAATTATTAAACTACTTAAACTAACTTTAACTATTTAAGAGCTAATAATTACACTTTTGAAATGTAATCACCTAAGTTGTGAAAATGAACAGTAAAATGAGAATTTGCAATTTGCAACTCAAAGGGAGTACAACGCAGACTGATGGAGTCTTCACCTACATGATGACGAACCAAATGACAGCTAAATTCTGTGTTCTGTTCGTTCTGGAAAAACATCGCCATGGCTACTTGAGGACATGGGTGTCATGCTCTCCAGTTTTTATGATCTCTTCATTCTATGCTTGAAATAGAGATCTCTACTAAAATTAAAAGGTTTAGACGAATCAACTTAAAACTTAATTGAAAATAAATATTTTTTAATTGTATATATAAGAAAATGAATATAAATGTAAAACAATAAAGTTTTAGTAAAACATTGGGAAGATCTCATCTAGTTTATTAATCGATGGAACAGTAACATCTATTCCAAACATGGAATTTAGAGCATGTTTGGAATTTAGGGGAGGGAAGAAAAAGAAAGAAAAGGAAAGGGAAGAGAAAATTTTAACTTTAATTCTACCTAAAATAGAAAAGAAAGGAAAAAGAAAGAAAATGCAAGGCAAAAAGAAGGGGACTGTCTCTCTCTTCTTTCCCTTCATTTTTTCTTTAGTGATTACACTCCAAAAAGTGTAATCTTAAATCCCTAAATAGCTATTGCTAGTCCAATTAGGGTGTATATGTTCCTCATTTTAGTATAATAATTGTTTTAATAAGTGTTTGTGGGTATTTTGCAGGTTTCGAGTAGAGAAAAGGCAAATTCGGAGCAAAAAGAGCAAAAATTGCACTAACCGTATGTACAGTAGGAGTCACCGTACGTACGGTGGTCCCATCGTACTTACGGTAATTCCCACTGTACGTACGCCTGCAGCAGAAATTCAAACTTCAAAGAGTGTGATTCAACGTCAACCTTACCGTACGTACGGTACGTCCACTGTACGTATGGTACTGGCAAATTCTGTGCGAGTTTCGAGGCTATATCTCCAGAAAGTGATGCGAGTTTTATATCTATCATCAGTTATAGATTAGATTTTCTCTTAGAACGTACTGTAGAGAGAGAAAGTGGGTTTATTTTGTATTTTCTTACATTTTCTTACATTTTCTTTGCAATCAAACACTATTTTATACATCAATCAATGAGAAATCTTCAATTCTTTGTGCTTTCTCCTATGGAATTAAGTAGCTAAGCCATCCTTGGATGCAATTGTGGAGATCTACCAAGGATCTTCAAGGTCTTCAATGGAGGTATATGAATTTCAATGATTTATCCTATGTTTTCTTTAATTTTGTCTCAATTGAGTTGTAGACTCATAGAACACTTAGATTCATAATCTAGCTTGGTAATTGTTATGCACAATCTTGTAATTGATATAAGAATTGCACAATGTAGGGTTTATCTCTATGATTCCTGTAATTGAACATCAATTTACACTTAATTAAACATGAATTCAAGTTTTTATGGTCGAAATCCTCTAAGTCAAGGATCCATGGAATGACCCTTGACTTGAGTTATACAAATCTCCATTGAAACCTTGTAGAGAATTGGTGGATTGAAGCTAGTACATCCAAACTTTCCGTTAATTGTTTTCAAATTTAGATAGAATTGTTCTTCATACTTAGCATGATTAGTCGAAATTGTAATTACAACTCTCTCACCATCAACATATTTAAGGTTTTTCTTTAGATAGTTTCAATTTACTTAAGTGATTTTCTAATTCGAATCAATTGTTGGTTGTTTGTTTATGTGACGCTTATATTTGGCTTGGTCCCTTACGAGAGAACGATACCGGACACAATTGGTTTGTACTTCAATCGTGACACCCGTACTCTTGTGGGGAAGCTTAAGTTCACAACATCTTCTGGAGCAATTCAAGTTTTGGCGCCGTTGCCAGGGATCATAAGCATAAGGCGAACACCAACAAGTGCGGATTGGAAAAGCGCTTGGCAAATTGCATATAAAAAAAACATAAAAATAGCAAATAAAGGATAAAAAGAAAACTAAACAGAACAGCAAAAATTGCAAACGGGTGGGAGTTGATCACTCACCCTCGACGAAAGCATCTACGGCTTCGGGCCTTGGTAATCTTTTTCTCCCTTAAGGTGCTTAGATTTTTGCTTTCTCTTTATTTAGTTTGTTTTGTTTGATTTAGGTGTAAATGCATTGCATCTTGTTAGGACTCCTTGAGAGGAGACATTTACTGGAGATAGGATAGTGTGCTTAACTTGCAAATCGATGGTATTGCTTTACATAAGGTAATTAGAGGATCGGTTGGAGAACAGGAGAAAAAGTCATTGTCCGGCAATGCATGTTTGTGTATGATGTGTTGTATGACATGGACGTTCCATTATTTGTTGGATTCATCATCGCATGCCACATTTCACTAGGGACATTCATAACCGATTGGTGAGCCCTGAGAGTGCGAGTACTTCATCATCACTCAAACCGGGACTTCCATAAGTTGTGGACCTAGGATTTCTTCCAATGGCAAATATGAATGATCAACGTTTACCAAACGTTTTCCCTCCTAATCTTAACGCTGCACCGAATGCACCTAATCTTCAACCCATTCCACCGAGGTAGATCCTAATGTAGGGGCTAATGATGACTTGGAAAGAGGGAGCCATCATGGCTGCATGGCGGCCCCCTATCAAAGAACCTTACGGGACTACTTGAACCCTCCACATCAAGCACCAACTTCTTGCATAGTATTCCCGCCACATTACGCTTCACTTAATATTTGACCAGGAAGCATGCAAATGCTCCCCCAATTTCATGGAATGGACTTCGAACAACCATATGATGTCATTAAGGAGTTTGTGGATACGTGCTCACTCATTATGGATAATTCTTGCTCGAGAGAGGGTTTCTTGTTAAAACTCTTCCCTTTTTGCTTAAAAGACAAGGCCAAACTTTGGTTCAACTCGTTGAGGCCAATGTCTATTCATTCATGGACCGTACTCCAAGGAGAGTTTTTAAAGAAGTTCTTTCCCGAGAATCGAACCGAAAGCATCCAAAGACAAATTCCAATTTTCCCCTGTGATGGGGGAAACATTCTTTCAATGTTGGGAGAGGTTTAAGGATTTTTTGAATACTTGTCTTCATCATGGTTTCGCCGATTGGCACATCATCAACACCTTTTACTCATCTCTAACCCCTCAACTTAAACACTTGATTAAATCAATGTGTGCTGGAACATTTCTTGATAAACAACCCCATGAAGCCTATGAATATTTTGACACGTTAGCTAACAAGGCTAGGGATTGGGCACTTATCGGGACTCAAAATCCCAAGGGGCGTTCCATTCAACAAGGGGTAGGGCGATACCAATTGAAAAAGGTTGATAATGTTAATGCGAGAGTTGTCACTTTAACCAAGAAACTAGAGGCTTTAGAAGGGAAAAAGGCATTAGCAGTCGAGAATGAGGTGAGGAAAGAGACTTGTTGTATAGTGTGTGACACTACCGACCATGACACATCTTCATATCCAATCATTCTAGGGGTAAAAGAACTTTTGCATGGCCAAGTAAATGCAATTGGCCAATTCCAAAAAGAAGGGGGTAACCCGTACTCTAACACTTACAATCCAAGATGGCGGGATCACTCGAATTTTGGGTGGAGAAATGAGGGGAGTTCAAACTCCCAACCTTACCAAGGAGGGTATCAAAACTCTCAACACTATTCTACACCTATTCCTCCATTCCAAGCGCCTCAACCTCAAGTTTACCAACCTCAACCCATGGCACAACTTCCAAATCAACCCAAAACGTATCAACCTCCTCACCGAAAACCCATGGAAGATAATTTCTATCAAACAACCAATGACATGAGAGGGATTAACGCAAGGGTAGATAAGCAAGACAAAGTGTTGGACCAACATACTAGGATGCTTGAGGACATACAAAAGTAAATGTCTACATTGACACAAGCTTTGACTCAAAATATCCCGGGGAGATTCTCGGCTTAACCTCAACCCAATCCGGTGGTTAGGTAAGAACACATCACCGAGGGTGGCGTGGACCCTCAAATGAGTCATGAATAAGTACAAGCCATCACCACTCTTAGAAGTGGTAGAGTCATTGATAAAACCATTCCTTTAAAGGATGTAGCTTCTAAACTGTGTGTTGACCAAGAAGGGAGAGGTATAGAAAAAGAGGTTGAGGGAGAAGAAAAATTGAGAGAAGAGGGAGAGAGTGATAAGCATCAAATGAAAAAGGAGTCCGTTGCTACTCCTTTTGAGACCTTGAGTGAGACCACTAGAGATAAAAGGAAGGATGTCTTGAAACATGCACCTTTTCCTCAAAGGTTGACCAAATCAAAGAATAAACTTTTGAATGCTGAAATTTATGAAGTGCTCAAGCAAGTGAAGGTCAACATCCCTATTCTCGATGTCATTAAGTAAATTCCATCATATGCTAAGTTCTTAAAGGACTTATGTACTTTCAAAAGGAAGCTACATGTCAAAGAGACGGCTATGATGAATGAGAATCAAAGTGCAATCTTGCAATACAAAACCGTCCCAAAATTCAAGGACCTCGGATGTCCTACCATCTCTTGCACTATTGGGAACACTAGGATAGACCGAGCTTTGTTGGATTTAGGGTCTAGTGTTAATCTTCTCCCGTTTTCGATATATAAGGAACTTGGTTTAGGGGAGTTCCAACCTACCCGTGTCACTTTACAACTAGCGGATCGATCTATAAAGGTTCCTAAGGGTATCATTGAGGATGTGTTCATCTAAGTCGATAACTTTTATTTCCCCGTTGATTTCATTATGTTGGACACTCAACCCGTGGATAGTTGTATAGCTCACAATCAAATTCCTGTCATTCTAGGGTGACCTTTCCTAGCTACTTCCAATACCATCATCCATTGCAGGAATGAGTTAATAAAGCTTTCATTTGACAACACCACTTTTGAATTGAATATCTTTTTTGTGGCCAAACAACCAGGTGAGTGTGAGGATATCCGGGAGGTCGACATTATTAAGACCATAGTGCGAGATCACTTTGAGAATGAGTTCTTTGAGGACTCCTTGAAGAAAACCTTATTGAGGAGTGAACCTCATGAACCTTTAGATTGTCATGATAAGGCTTTAGGAGAAGTGTCTTCCCTAAGTCATGGGAGTGCCCAATGTATGTATGTGGGTCAATGGATCCCTTCTTTTGAACCTCTCGAACCTAGTGATACAAAGCCAATTCCATTAGAGGTCAAGCCTCCCATTCCCGAAAGGAAACCATTTCCTACTACTTTGAAGTATCCATTTTTGGGTGATGGTGAGTCCTATCTCGTTGTGATTTCTTCCACCCTATCTTTGAGCCAAGAAGGAAGCTTGATAGACTTCCTTAAACACCATTGGAAAGCTATAGGGTGGACCATTTTCGATCTCCATATTATTAGTCCTCTTTTGTGCACACATTGCATTTTTCTAGAAGAAGGGGCTAAAACTGTCTGTCAAATGCAACGGAGATTAAATCCTAACATGAAGGAAGTGGTAAAGGGTGAGGTGTTGATATTGCTTGATGCGGGTATCATTTACCACATCTCAGACTCTAAGTGGGTAAGTCCTACCAAAGTGGTACCCAAGAAATCGGGTGTCACGGTAGTTAAGAATATGAAGAATGAGCTAGTGCCCACCCGTATCCAAACCGGGTTAAGAATATGCATACCGATGCATGCCCTTTGGCTTGTGCAATGCACCGGCCACATTTCAAAGATGTATAATGAGTATCTTTAGTGACATGGTGGAACATATTGTATAAGTGTTCATGGATAATTTCTTGGTTTACAGGGACACCTTTGAGGGATGCCTTGAAAATCTAGGAAAGGTGTTGGAAGAAAAATGCCATTTCATGGTTACTAGCGGAATTGTGTTAGGTCACATTGTGTCTTCCAAGGGGATAGAGGTTGATAAGGCTAAGATTGAATTAATTCAAAAACTACCTCCTCCCACGTGTGTTATGGATGTGCGATCATTCCATGGGCATGCCGGTTTATACCGGCGGTTTATTGAGGGATTTAGTGCGACAGCTAGGCCAATGTGTCAACTCTTGTCCCTTGACGTGCCATTTGAGTGGACCCCATCATGTCAACAAGCCTTGGATATTTTAAAAGGGTCCTTAACCTCTGCCCCAATCTTGCGTGCACCCAATTGGTCATATCCCTTTGAACTTATGTGCGACGCAAGTGACTACGATGTGGGGGCTATTTTGGGAAAACAAATTGACAAAAAGCCTCATGTCATATATTATGCTTCTAAAACCCTCAATGACGCCCAAGTCAATTACACCACAACTGAAAAAGAACTTCTCGCGATGGTCTTTGCATTGGATAAGTTTCATTCTTACTTGATAGGGTCACTAGTCATCATATACACCGATCATGTGGCCCATAAGTATCTTCTCACCAAACCCGATGCAAAACCTCACCTCATTCGGTGGATTCTATTGCCTCAAGAATTTCACATTGAGATGCGAGATAAAAAAAAGGGGTACAAAATGTAGTAGCAGACCATTTGTCCCGGCTCCCCCTTGATGGAAGTGCCACCAACTCCACCCCTATAAATGAACATTTTCTGGATAAGCAAATTTTGCATGTGCAATCTTTGGAGAAAGTTCCCCCACCATGGTTTACGAATATTGCGAATTAGGTTGTGACCAATGAGGTTCCATCTCATTGGTCATCCATTGATAAGCGCAAATTCTTCCGAAATGTGCGTTATTTTTCATGGGATGATCCTCACCTCTTCAAATATTGTCCAGATCAAATTATCTGGCATTGTGTGCCCAATCACGAATTCCAGCAAGTCATGGAGTTTTGCCACTCCCAAGCTTGTGGAGGACATTTTTCCTCCAAAAAGACCACCGCCAAGATTCTTCAATATGGCCTTTATTGGCCAACTATGTTTAGGGATGTGCATACATTTTGTCTTACATGTGATAGGTGCCAAAGGTTAGGAAGTCTTAGTAAACGTCACATGATGCCTCTTCAGCCCATTACCATTTTGAAAATCTTTGATTGTTAGGGAATCGACTTCATGGGACCCTTTACTAATTCTTTTAGCTATCTTTATATCTTCATGGCGGTGGACTATGTGTCAAAATGGGTGGAGGCCATTGCCTCTTGGAACAATAACCACCAAGTGGTGGTTCACTTTTTGAAGGAGAACATTTTCTCAAGATATGGTATGCCCTGAGCTATCATTAGTGATGGTGGCTCACACTTTTGTAATAGACCCTTTGCAATCCTATTGAAGAAGTATGGTGTGATTCATAAGGTCAGTCTACCTCACCACCCTCAAACCCAAGGGCAAGTTTAGTTAGCCAATAGGAAAATTAAGAGAATCCTAGAAAGAACAATCAACCCTAATAGAAAGGATTGTTCCGTTAGGCTAACCGATGCATTGTGGGCCTACCGCACGGGTTACAAGACCGTGCTTAGTGCATCACCATATCGACTTGTTTATGGAAGGCTTGCCACCTCCTGGTGGAAATTGAGTATAAAGCCTATTGAGCCATCCGACAATGTAATGAGGACTTTGAGGCCGCGGGGGCCCATCGAAAGCTTCAATTGAATGAACTTGTTGAACTCCGTAATGAATCTTTCAAAAATGCTAAGATTGCTAAAGCTGCATGACGAAGTTCCACGACCAACACATTCTTCGTAAATCCTTCAGGGTTAGTCAAAGGTTCTTCTTTATAACTCGCGCCTTCATTTGTTTCCAGAAAAATTATAGAGTAAATGGGTGGGTCCTTACCTTGTTACCGATAATTTTCCCCATAGAGCTATAGAAGTGAAGAATCTCACTAATGGGGCGGCTTTCAAGGTGAATGGCCAAAGGTTGAAGCCCTACTTTGAGACTTTCCAAAGCGAAGTGGAGTGTGTAGATCTCATTGATCCACCATCTTTTAATTGATGATAATCTATGCTCTTTTCCTTTAGGAGTAGGAGTAGTTTAGATTAGCTCCCTTAGTTTTCTTCAGTTTTTCTTAATTTTGGTTGTTTTCTTTTAGCTAAGAATAAGGTTGTGTTTAAAGCATTCTAGGGTAGTTTTTGAGTGAGGGTCATTGTAGTTAGTTTCGTTTCCATTTTAGGTTTGGTTAGAAGCAGCTAAGCAGTTTTGGATGGGCCCTACCATTGGTTGATTGGGGAGAATCACATAATTTGATTTAGTGCAGGGAATCCCAGTTGCATTGTACCTCCATACATCACCTTTGATTCCTTTGCATGTGACCTCTTAGGCTTATAAGAGGAGGGGCTTCTGGGCCTCAATTCCTTGCATTCACTTCTCCTCTTATTCAGCCTCATTGTTGCATTAGTCCTCTTTGTTTCAGCCACATCCATGGCTTCCAAGGATCCTTCCAAGGCAAACAAGAGTGCCTCGTAAGCCTCGAACTCCGATGAGATGAAGGACCCGAATTACGCCGTATTCGGATGATGTCGTCACGATTGCTTGCTTGGTGGCTTCTCGTCTCCTTGACAAGTTGGCCCCCTCTTCTTCCAACTCAACCAAAAAGGAGGCCATTGTGTCTTCCGGCTCCACCACTTCCAAGAAATAGGCTTAAGTAACCCACCAAGTGGTAGTTGCAATGTAGGTCGTTGTATCTCGGACTCCAATTGTAGGAGTCCTTATCTTTCATATCCTTGTTGTTTAGGCTACATTTAGCATTGTAATGTTTGATTTCCTTCTTTAATGAAATGGTGGGTTGCTTCATCACTTTCGTGTTGCCTTATTTCTTGTTTGTATGGCTTCTTGTATTGCAATGAGGACAATGCATCATTCTAGATGGGGGGTGAGGGTATATTGCAAGGCATTCTCCCTTGCTCTTACTATTTTAGGCTCAATTTTTTGCTTCCTTTTCGTTTTTTGTGCTGAGTAGAGCAAAAAATTTTGAGCTGTGTGATTTTTGTTTTGAGCGTACGTACGGTGGTCTTAGCATACGTACGGTGTGACCACCTTGCGTAAGCTGACGTGGCATGTTATAACTCGTAGGCTGATGGTTCATTTCCCTATTGACTGTACGTACAGTGGTTTCGTGTGTACGTATGGTCTCGATTGCCCGAATTTCTATATAAGCCCTCATTTTTTTGAATCCTAACTCATTTCTAAACTGAGTAGACTCAAAGCTGACTCAGTGAGGTTGTGTGAGGGAGTGTTTGGGAGCGCAGCGGAGCCTTGCCGAATTTCAGTCGTAGTCCTTCTTACTCGTGCCCGTCTTTGGCCCACCTCTAGGTATTTCCCAAGTCTTTTCCTTCTTCATTTTCTTATTCTTCTTTTGTAGTTTATTCCTAGTTCAGTAGTTTAGTTAGCTCACTAGTGTAGATGACTCTGCGAACCAAGAAGGTCCATAGGATTCCCGTTGCATCTGATGCCTCCCGGTTTGTTGACGGGAAGGCCCAGCAGCGATATGACCAGATATTTAGTAGGAGGGGCCCAGTGCAGGAGAGAGCGATGGCTCTCGAGCATTTTGTGGGTGAACCATACATTTGGAGAGAGATGTTTGAGGGTCGGGGTTGGCTGCGGTTAGCACCGTACAGTGGCTGGCATAAGACTAGTTTGGTCACCGAGCTGATGGCCAACATCCAAGCACTCTCGAATGTTGCTGGGATGAGCGTATAGTTTCCACCGTTAGGGGTAAGACCATTACCATTACCCCAGCCACCTTTGCGGAGTTCTTCGGTCTACCCCGGGTTTATGACCCGGCTTTGAGTTGGCCCCAACAGGGAGAGGTAGAGCACGAGGTTATGGTTGCTGAGATTTGCCTGCCCGATACCCAGTGGATTTCTTCTCAGATTGAGAAGAAACTCCTTGCTCCGAGATATACACCGACGTTCGTTTTTACCTGTGGGTCGATCTTTCCACTATGGCGACGAGGAGAGGTGAGTAGGCTTAGAGGACAGTTACTCTATGCCCTGGGGACGGGTAGGACTATTGAACTCCCTAGATATATGTTTAGCACTTTCTACGAGTCCGCGGCTTCGACGAAGCCGTAGGGGGCATTACCGTTTGCAGGCCTGCTGACCAAGCTTATTTCATGTGTCAGAGTGGCAGTTTCAGATGACGCTCCTTTAGCCCCGACATTTGCACCGATCGCCCTGTCCACTTAGAACAGGGCAGCAGGTCAGCTAGCGGGCATCCAGAGATAGGCCAAGGCACTTGTTCAGGCACAGTAGAGAGCCCAGTAACAGTAGTAGCAGCAGCAAGTCCTAACCGAGCGCGAGCAGCAGCAGCAGCCACAGGCCAAGGGAGAGCTACAGCAAGCCCAGGCAAGTCTAATGTTTTAGGCATTTCCCAGATATTAGACGAGCAGAGTGCACATATCGAAAGGCAGACCGTAACTATCCAGATGATGCAGTAATCAGTTACATGTCTTCAGGCAGCCCATACTAAGCTTAGTAAGAGGTGTGCGACTCATGAGACTGCCCACATAGCACAGATCACTGCCGTACAGATAGCTTTGGGCACTCAGATTGTAGAGTTTCAGGCCTCTCAGTCTAGGTTTCAGGAGGAAGTTCGACAGGAGCAGGCACGACAAAGTCAGATGTTGACTGACAAATTGGCGAGACTTCAGAAGGATGAGGAGCCCGACTTTCCTGATTTAGCTGTCAGTGCTACAGACCTTACATCTCTAGGAGAGCATGATTTCTAAGATGATGATGAGTTTGGACTTAGGCAAGGCGGACTTTAGATAGCATCATATGTATGGTGTCATATGTATAGCATCTCATGTACATCCAATGTATACATTTCGTTCACAGATGTATCTAAAACTTTGCAGCATTTTTTATGTAGTCCATTTCAGTTCTATATGATTACATACATGTTTTGAGCTTACATGATATAATTATTTCAGTGTACGTTGACCTCTTGTATATACAGGTTCTTGTTCAGATATGAGTTAGTGGATATTTTTTCTTTATCTATCGCATGATGGTTAGAGCTTAACGGTATTGTATGGTTTCTCTTATCATGTACTTCTCATTGTCAGTATCCATTAGTGATCTATTGATTAACCTTTATTATCCATGGTGGATGTATTGATATTTCACATGAGGGACCATAGCATATCTTATGAGATTCAATTCTGGATTCATGAATGATTAAGGGTTAGTATGGGGGCATGGTCATAATACGATGGGCATTGTTATTCTTTGATTTCGATACGAACATGATATGGTTTTGGTTACATTATGATGAGATGATTGCATTTATGAGCACGGATCATACTAAGTAGTGTACATTGTTGATCTGTGTATCCATAACCTAATTGAGTGGAGATCATTATTCGGTAAGAGTAGCGCCTAATGCTTTATTGGAGAGATTTTTACATTCACTCAAATCAATGCTTTATTGAGCTCTCATATTCAAAAAATGACTTCATTATACTTGCGATTGGCTTGTTGGGTTGATATCGATTTGCATTGGTTGGCACTTATAGTCCATCAAGATCTATGTATACACAACACTTGGTTTGGAGATGATTTAAGGCCTTCTTTGTTGATTTTGAGCCACCGAGTTTTATTACATTTTTCCTTCTCTTTGACACCATATCTTCACACCCTTTGTGCTGAAATTCTAAATCTCATGAAAAAAAAAAAAGAGAGAAAGAAGAAGAAAAAAAATCATTAGCGGCTAGAGAAAGCATCCCCATTCTTTGCAATTCCAAGAAAGAAAAAAATCGAAGAAGAAAAGGGGAAACAAAAAAATGATTGATAGATGAAGGGAATTAACACCTTACAAAGAAGAAAGAGTGATGTTGGAAGATTCAAAAGTTGGAAGGGGATGATGGCCTCTAAAGAAAAAATTGATTTTGCATGTATTAAAATTTCACACCTTTCCTTTCCTTCTTACCATGCCTTGATAACCCCTTAACCTTTCCTTACAAAGTCCTTAATGATCCGAAGCATGTTCTTCAATTGAGATCTTGATGGAATATGAGACATTATTTGCACATCATGCTTAATTGATATCTATGCCATAAAGCATTCTTTCATGAAATTATGCCAAGTCGATACACTTGCATCATATCGTCCTTCTCAGTTTGGTTCGCTCTTTTGCATGACTCACACATTTACTCTTTTATTAAGAGCAACCAAGTGAGATCAACCGTGTGTTCGATTATTTCTTAAGTGTATGCCCAGAGAGTGTTTGGATCGAGGCGTTAAGGTTGTTGGTGTGAAGTGAAGCATTGTAAACTATTATGTATGATCTTAGCACACACATGTAAGCACCCCATTTTTGACCGCTCAGCAGTCTACGGTCCATCCAGACTTATATTCAAGTCAATGAGGACATATTTTAAGTCAAATCAATTTTCCAAGTCTAATCCAGTCAATTCATCGCTTCGTAGGCCCACCAGGCCCAAATAGAGGCAAAATGACCAAAATCCCCTTGGGGGCATTGTTCGATCCAATCCCACAGGCACGTCTTTCTGAAGACAGTAAGTCCCCTTTCCAATTCTAATTCCAATCCCTCTCTCGAAAAAGTTGATTCCTTGATAAGTTAAGTCTATCCAATTCGGCACGTTTTTTGGAGAAAGTTTTTACAGAATCGTAAGTCCCTTAAAACTTGTTGACCGGGCTGAGACCCCAAGTTTCCTAGATGGTAGAACGATCTACCATTGGCACCTGCTAGCCTGCCAATGCAGAAATGTTTGTTTCGGCACGCCTTCCGAGAAAGTTGACTTCTCAGGCGCTAAGTCCCTTTAACAGCTTCCCGAGATCAGGCAGTCTCGGGAATAATCGCGAACCATCAGAGTAGCAGAAGTACTCGTAAACATCGCAACAGTTAGAGTAGCAGAAATACTCGCAAACAGGTCGATATAGGGAATTGTCAAGAAACCCCTCTATCACGAGACCGCCGTCAGAGTGGCGGAAATACTCAAAACCCAAGTCAACACTAGTGCCTACTAGTCCACTTCGGTGAAAAATGACCAAACTGTCCCTAGGGCCATTTTCTGACACGTTTCTCGAGAACACACCTAAGTCCTCAGAATGGTAAGTCCGCCCTTCCAAGATTGTCTTAAAGGAAATCTAGCATGATTAGGTGTCTTCTAGTTAGTTTCGGGCCAATTCCGAGGCTTTCCGGTCAAGATGACCATTTTGCCCCTAGGCATCCGAATGCCCCGGGGACCACACCGGCTCTAGGTATCAAACTAGTAACCTCCCGAGAATGATTTTTATAGTATTCCCACCCTTCCTTTATCTTTTCGGATCATTCCGAGTCAATTCTAGTAAACCCAGTGCAAAATGACCGTTTTGCCCCTGGTGGGCCGATTGCTTTTTCCGATCACACCGGCTCGAGTTATCAAACCAGTAACCTCCCAAGAATGCTTTTTATAGTATCCTCGACCGTCCTTTATCTTTCCGGATCATTCCGAGTAAATTCCAGCAAACTCGGTGCGAAATGACCGTTTTGCCTCTGGTGGGCCGATCGCCTTTTCTGACCACACCGGCTCTGGATATCAACCTGGTAACCTTTGGGAACATTCTAAATAATGTTTTCAAATCTTGAGTCTTCTTCCGGGACATTCCGAGTCCGTCCCGGCTGCTTCCCGACCCGATTGACCGTTTTGCCCCTAATGGCTCGGTCGACCCCTCTTACAAACCCTAACATCATTTTTAAGTCCATTACCTCCGAGACCCTATTCTAAGGGTTGCTACCCTTTTCCATCCTTCCGGGCCATTCCCGGTCCCTTAAATGCTTCCCAGACCTTCCGGAGTCATTCCTAATAAAGTCAGGCCAAAAATTGCATTGTAGTCACTAGTACAAGCACCCAAATCTTCTCAAGATACATTGCTTGGTGCCAAGCCAATATTTAGCCTGGCACCACTCCTAGTGGCGCCAAAAGCATTTTTGGCCTAGCGCCACTGCAATAGGCGCCAAGTCATTCCCTTGTCTATAAATACAAAGCCTCCTCCAGCATGAAAAGGTCTGCAAACTCAGTTTAAAAACCCTACTTTTTGATGTACAGAGCTCGTAACTTCCCAAAACCCTAGTCTCCTTTAGGTTTTCCAAACCCTAGCCTCCAACCCTCCATTGAAGACTTGGATTGCTGCAACTACAAAGCTTTGAAAATTGAAGACAAATTCTTGAAGAGTGAAGTAAAGACCGAAGCAAGACAAGCAAAGCAAAGAGCGCAAAGCTAAGCAAAATAAAGAAGACACAAGGTAAGCTTCTTATTTACGTTTACGTATCTTCCCCCTCTCTCCTCTCTCCTAACCCACTTGGGGTTTTCTTCTATTTTAATCCCCCATCTTCCCCCCCCCCCTCCTTGTATGCTTGAAACAAGAAAATTTTCGGTCCATGTGTAGGATTAGGCTATTGGAGAGTCACCGTGTCGGGGGCTTTCTTTTAGTCTAACCGGAGACCATGTGGGTTCGGCCCCCTTGATTATGTGGTGAAGCCTTTAACCTTGTATGTTCACAACCGTAATTTGCATTGTGCATATCATGATCTTGCATTCTTCTAAAATTCGTTTTCAAACTCGTTTTTCAAAACTTGCATTAATATCGTTCTCAAACTTGCATCAAAACCTTCTTTTTCAAAACTTATTTTCAAAATCACAATCCTAGGGTGATTCTAGCCTTTTCATGGCTAGGGTTGCTTTAGGAAAGTGTTACATTTAAAGTGACCAATATGGTCCATATTTTCAAAACATTGTTGTTTTCAAAACCAATATCTTAAAGTGGTTCTAACCTTCTTATGGTTAGAACCAGAAATATTTTATATGGTTTCTAAAAACTCTCTTTTCAAATCTCTCCCTCTAAAAATCTCTTTTCCAACATGCTTTCTGAAAACTCTTTCCAATTTCCTTTCCAAAATTGTTTTCAAAAACTCTCTCCAAAAATCTATTTTTCAAAAGCTTTTTTTTAAACTCCTTTCCAAAAACACTCTCCTTGAAATTCACTTTCTAAAAGCGCTTCCTAGGTCTCCTTACTAGAAAAACTCTTTCCAAGAACTCTTTCCAAAAAAGCCTTCTTCAAATTCACTTTCTAAAATCACTTCCTAAATGCTTTCCTAAAAATTCGCTTTCTAAACACTCCTCTATAAGATTTCTTTTCAAAAATCTCTCTTTTCAAAATCAAAACATCTCTTTTTAGAAACAAAATCCAATCCCTTGCTTTAAGAAATGGGAATCTCAATCCTTCCAAACCCAAATCTTTCCTAATTCAACTCCTTCCTATTCTAGTACTTTCCAAAACCTTAAGTTTTCTAAGCTTAAACTTTTAAATCTTTCTTAAAACTTTAAGCTTTCAAACCTTTCTTAATTCCATCCCTTTCCAAATCTTAACTTTCCAAATCTAAGTTTTCAAACCCTTCTTAAACTCAAAACCTTTCTTAATTTCAAGAATTTCTAAAACTCAAACTTTGAATCTTTCTAAAATTCTAAACTTCCCTAAATTTCAAATCTTTCCAAATCCAAAACTTTCTAAATTCTAAACTTTCCAACTTTCAAAACTTTCCAATTTCAAAACATTCTAAATTCAAAACTTTCCAATTTTAATACTTTCTTAAAACGAAACCTTTCCTAATTTCAAAACTTTTCGAATTCGAAAACTTTCCTAAAATGAAACTTTTCTAATTCGAACACTTTGCTAAATTGAAACTTTCCTAAAACGAAACTTTTCAAAAATGACACTTTCCTATTTTGAAACTTTCCTAAATCGGACCTTTCCTAATTCGAACCCTTACTAAATCCAATCTTTCTTCGATCTTCCAAGTCCACCATTCAAGTCAAGTCTTTCTCAATCTCGAGTCCTTTCGAAGTCCTATCTTCCTAAGTTTAGGGTCTCTATTCTTTCATTTCAAATTCCAATCTTCTATTCTAAATTCAAATCAAATCCAAATTTCAATTCAATTTCTTTTTCCAATCAAACCTTCTATTTTTCTATCAGATTCTTGTCCGAACTACGACTGAGCTGATTCCTCCAAAGGGATACGTAGGCAACCCTCATGGGTGCGGTCGCCATCTTTTTCAAATCTCAAATTCCATGATCTATTTCAAACTTCCAATTCTAAATTTTAATTTTCAAATCTCTATTTCCAATCTCCAAAACTTTCTTTCCAATTTCAAACTTCAATTCCTCTTTTCCAAATCTATTTTCTGAACTTTCTTTTTCTATTGTATTTGCATATCATGCATCATGTTAGTTTCTTTTCAAAAATTCTTTTATAAAGTGGATAGGATTGGACATTTGTTAGTTGAAAACACTTATATGTGAATCTAGGGTAAATAGACATATAGGTACCGCAAGGGTAGGGCAGGGTAATGGCTTAGTGCGTCTTCCCTATACGTAACCAACCACCGAACCTAGATCACTGTTTTCGAAAGACCAAAATGGAGTTATTTTCAAAAAATGGCTTAAATGTTTTCCAAAGGTTGGCAAACAACCTATTTTCTTAAAAACCCTTTCTTGAGGAAGTATTTTCAAAATTGTTTCCAAAAACTCTAAGTTTAGTCTTCGGATTGTGCTTAGTTTTTAGGTGACCTAACTCACCTTAATCAAGTTAGGTGGCGACTCCAAATCTTTTTCTAAAAGCCATTTATTCAAATCAATTTTTAATTCAAACCTAGTCGCACTCATCCTTCTAGGAGGATGAGTTCTAACGAGAGAGTACAGTATTTTTTCCGCTTATGTTTGTATTCCTCGAGTGCGAAAAATCTGGGCGCGACAACTGGCGTCTCCCCTGGGGACACTTAGAGGGTTAGGCCGTAGTCATGTCTCTTTACCCTTCACCCATGTAGAGTCTTCAATTAACCTGATCAATTCTATTCACTTTAAATTTTCAAAATTGTTTTAAAAAAAAGACATGCAATTACTCATATTATCTTGTATTAAGTTTGCCATCCACATACTAACTCTTGCATCTTTGTTTTGTAGGTGCGCTTTTGTTTGCAATTTTATGTTATTAACTGTTGTGCATGAATGTGATGAACAAGATGAATGGGAGTTGTTGGACTCTTTCCTCCGCTTTCAAAAATCACACACACACTGCACGTGCACTTGCATTCTGCATACTTGCATTTTTACCCTGATATGACCCTTCTAGTTAGAAAGGGGGTACGGTATATTGGTTGTGGGCAAGATGCTTTGTCAGTTTCTTCGTCTACGACCTCTTAATGGTTCCCCCGCTCGGATCACCAACCGATCATGGCACCACCTCGGAGAGTGGGCCTAGGTTTGAAGATCCGAGGACCGAGCCTTTTTAGGACGCATTAGTCAACCCTCAACCTCATGCTCATATAGACACCATGCAAAGCCGAACCTCTGCCGGATTTAAGACGCGCACCGTTTTCCAAAACCATGGAGGAAAGGGCAACTGCTTTTATTTTCATTTATACCTGTCTATTCTTGTCTTTATAATGACTGTATTCTTACAGTTATAATGCCTGTCTAACTACCCATACATGCATATGTACTTCAACTGTATTCTTTCTCCTTATACTCTATGCTTCCATTTTCATGCATTTCATATTCCATATCAAGACAAGAGTTCCAAGTAACTCAAGTCACTGCATTCTCATGCATATGATCAACCCATTGAGAGTGAAACCTAGTTTACTCTCCCTTGCATTAAACCTACCCAAACCCTAAAGGTTCCCATGTAACCCTAAGGACTCATGACATGCGCATCAATTCATTCTATAAGAAGGGCCCCAATCCCTCTATGCTCACGGAGATAGGGTTGCCAAGAAGACAAAGGGCAATCGATCAACAAGATCTCTTAGCGACCTCCTCGACATTGAATCCAAGGAAAGCAAATCCAAAGACTCAATAGTAGTTTAGGACTTCCTTTGTAAAACTAGATAGGTGTAACCCCGAGGGAAAATGTTCCCCCTCCCCTCTAATGAAATGTATTTCAATTCTTTTGTATCTTAAAGCCAAAGTTAAATATACTTCTTTATTCTCCACGAATGAATGAAGGGATGAACGAATGAATGGATGAAGGTTCCTACTTGACAGTAAGGTATCTGCATACAGGGGTAGACCCCCTATCTCCAAAAGTGAGCAAACACGTCATGTTTAGTTTCTCTCTCAAGAAAGGGCATCCCTAGGACATGCATTGCATAAAAAAATTTCAAATCAAGGCACTAACTTCTCTTTTGTTTTTGTCTTCTATCCTCCCCCTCCTCATCTCCAAGCACCAAGAGAACCGAAGACAAAAGCAAGGCAAGAAGGGGGTTTTTCTAAACCATTAATTTATTGTTATCATACCGCTCACATGTTCACTTTTATTATGCTCATACACCCATATCCATTCCAAGACAAGAGTTCCAAGAAACTCAAGTCATTTTGTTCTCATGCATCTAAACAATCGTAGAGAGAAAGGAGCAATCCAATCTCATGCTAATCGAACCTACCAAAACTCCTAAGGGTTCTTAAACCCTAAGGATTCATGGCATGCATAGAACCATATCTTGAGAGAGGCCCAAATCTCTCTCCATGGAGGCAGGATTGCCAAAATAAGGAAGCATCAATTGGCCCATGTCGAAGAGGTATTGTATTGCATAATAGGGGCAAAACCCCACTTCCAAAATGGACTTGTCACCATGCCTAGATTCCCTCAAAGAAGGGACCTTCATAGGACATGCATCGTATAGAACCTCCAACTCCACATGCTGACTACATTCTATTTTCCTTTTTCTTTTTGTAGGTCAGAGAACACAACTAAATTCATGGAATCCCTCTAATACCCCACCAGATTCAAACTCATGGAAGGATGAGCCGAGTTGTTAGAAGAGGCTGAGCCTACATCAAGGAGTAAGAAGAACTAACCATTCATCTATAAGACATTACCTCCACACCATGCCGTGACAACCACCGTCCATGCAAAAGGAGACTTCACCGTTTGCAAAGTCCTATCAGACCCGTGCATTGCTATAAAAGAATCTTTTAACTTCCGAATGCATGCCAAATACCGCAAGAGATCTGTCAATCCACGCTCCGTCGTTTGGTGATACACCCGAAGAATGAAATGCCAAAGAAGTTGACACTGTTTCAAAAACCCTGTTAGGGGTTCTCACCAAGAGGTTCACCAGAAAAGGGAGGTTTTCATAAAATTCGTCTATTTTCTTTTCATCTTTCTAATTCTTGCATATCTTCTTTAAATAAACACTGCATGCCATGTAATCATGTTTTTAAATGAAAATAGGTAGTTCTTAGTTTATTCCTTTTGTCTTATACTCTTATAGACGATTATTGCATTTAAGGATTCTTTTCCATTCAGTAATTACTCAACTTGAAGGATGGGATAGCAAGGGCAACTCATTCAAAGGGGGGTTAAAACCTTTGAGAGACAAAGAGAGAGTGACAGATAGGAAGAAAATAGTCTCAACAGAGAGGTGTGGAATTCATTGAAGAGACGACATTTGCGTGATATCCTAGCTAAGCGATGGGTAGCCGGGTCCCCAAAATGATGAGAAACCAATGTTCTATTTATCCCAAATAAACACTATCCTTTGCTCAGCTCACTAGAGCCGTACATAATTTCTTTTCAGATATCCCCAAACCAAGAACCATCCCCCACATCGGGGTAAGCACAGAATAGTTGATTTAATAGAATATATAAGGGTTACTGGCAGAAACACATCATCTTTAGGTGCATTGTCTAAATTTTGTATAAAGGCTTTATGGACTAAGCAATTTAACTTGAAGTGATGAAAGGCCCTCATTTCTTCTACCATACACAAACAAATCCCTTTGTAAAGCCCACTTAAGCCGGTTACTTTCCTCAAGAAAACCGACCAAGTGATCACCACCCATACTAGGTTAAGACAAAAGTCATAAGTAAGAATTAATGAACAATGATGAAAAGGGTGATTTCCAAGAAGATATAATGAGCAATGATGAAAAGAGTGATTTCCAAGAAGATATAATGAGCAACGATAAAACTAGTGATCTTCAAGAAGTTATGGTGTCAAAGGCATCTCTAGTAAAGAAGTTATTGTGTTCGTGGGGATCTTCAAAAAAAGATACTGTCATCCCAAAATACAAATGAAAAAGTTGGCATCTACAAAAGTAAACTTAGCAACAAATTTCTTGATGAAAAAACGATATTAAATTAGAACACAGAAAGCGATCTAGAAGAATAACAAGAGTATGAAGGAAAGAAGAAAGCAGTGAATGGAAGTTAAGTTGCCAAAGGTGATCATTGGTCTTTTAAAACCCCACAAGTGATAATGTTTGAGCCTTTCTACCCTTTTCATTCATAAACCCCTTAACCTAGCCTACGTTACAGTCTAAATTAAAATCCTCTCTGATCAAAGAAAATTACTTAGTCTAAATAAGCCTGAACAATACCAAGACAACTAAGACGAGAAAGGAGAACTAGAAGGGAATGCAAGGGCCAATCCCATGCTCCAAGGTGTGCTAAGATGGTTTTGGTTTAAACAACCCACTAAAAGAAAATATTTGAGCCTAAATATGCCTTCATTTCTTACAACCCCTAAACCCAGCCTGCATTACGGTCCTAAAAGAAGTCTTCTCGGATTGGAAGCTTAGCTGTTTATCACTCTACAAAGGGCATGCGAGTTGTCGCTCCAGCCATGATGGCATTTTGGAGATCTGAGAGAGAAAACCAAGTGAGATCAGAAAAACCCCAAACAGTAACCCTGTAGAAAATAGGGATAGAACAGCAAACCGAAAGGTCAAGATCCCTAGAGAATGGTGCAAATGCTACGACACCCTGATGAGAATGGGATAGAACTGAATGGGGCAGAATCCTGGGATAGTACTAATGCATCCATGACGTGAATAACTTGTACATCCATTTAAATTCCAGTGTAGCTTGTATATATTCATGCATTCACCAAAAGCATGGCATTCCATTCTTGTATGTACATTCATCCAAAAAGTATAGCATGCATCAAACTCCAATTTTGTATGAACCTGTGCATTCATAAAATATATATATATATATATATATAAAGTAGGACATGCAAAATAAGTTATACATCTAATTCCATGTGCATTCATAAAATTAAAAAAAGGGGTATAACATGCATTCACCCTTTTACCTGTGCATCTTAAGAACTAGCATAAGTAAACTGTTTTTGTACAAAAACTAACTCTATGTCTTTTCCTCTCTCTCAAATAAAAAACAAGGAACAAGGTAAAACACAAAAAGGAGCTAAAGTCACCACTCAGACATCTACAGCACCGTTACACACCTCAGATAGCTCAGATTTTCATGACCGACAAGAAATAAAGAATGGGGCAATGACCCACCGTCGACCTCCCCAATCAAATGACTCCTAACTCAAGATACCATGTATGCTGAAAAAAGGGAGTAACGAATAAGTATCTGATCACTCAAAGCTGGAATAATGAAGCATATCCCCGAAAATGAGCATTGACCTGGAGTCTGATAAGGCTCACGAAGGTCTCTCGCACAACCATAGGAGCATGTGAATGCCTCTCACGAATCTTGACAAACAGTGCACATAACCGACAGTCGACCAAGTCATCCCCCCCGGTAGAAACATCAACAAGTTTAGGAGACGCAGAGCTAGGGCTACCAGGGAGAAATGGACCAATCTTGAGGAGTATGCCAATCCCCTATCTGTCGCAAGCTCAAAATGAGAGAAACAAGAACTTCACTGGGACGTAAGGAAACTGGGGCAGAAAATCAGAAGAAAATGCTGCACAACAAAGCCCAAGCTAAGAATAAACAATCGTGACGTAGCCATCAGGAAAAGTAGGACCTATAATGTCAGCTGAAACATCCCGAAGACCTAGGAGGAAGCCATACTCATGCAGAGTAGGGGCAAGCTCACATTCCCCAAAACGGAAGAGAGACAGGTCAGGTGGCTGATCGCTCCTGAATAGTGCACTTTATATCCACCAGTGTGCGGTTGCGATGCAGTAATAATATCTCAGAAAGTCCGAGGTCGATCCACAGGGAACACAATAAATAAACTTAATCTGGCAAGGTCTACAATCAGAACAAAATAATCACGAGCTCATAGTCAATTAAAATCACAGGAAAGCTTCCAAAAAGAAAATAAAAATCAATTATTGGAGATGATTGATCTAATTATCAAACAATAAAATTAAACTAATTTTTTTGGGATGTATTTAAATATTATAAAGAGGTCTTGGTAGGGTCGATCCAGTAATAGGCCTACAGGTAGGTTCCCAAGACAGTTGTGAGTAAAAAAATCTCAAGATTCGATTACCCTCTTAGAGTTGATATTAGTTATTTACTAGTGTTCATACTAGGGTCCCATTTATATATGTCCCAGTTTATAAACCTGTCTACAAGGTATGTTTGAAGCTTAATCAAGAACAGTAGATTCTTAAAGTACTCTTAATAGGAATATATATGCAATTATAATCAATATCCTTATCAGAAATTCTCGGTATACGTATCCCTGCTTATAAATCAGTCTATACATACATGCTAGATATGATCAAGAATATTGTTTTCGAAGATATTCATGGGCAAGAAAATGAATCTTGATCCAAGATCTTGAAACCTTGGAAAATAAATAACTATCTTGAATCTCTACCTGTAACCTAGTTACTTTCTTAACCCATACCAAGAACGGATTTAGCTATTAAAATGCATGATAAATATTGCAAGAATGGAAATAATAATTAAAGAAATATAATCTGAAATTCACAATAAGAACAAGAAAGAAAACCAAAGACAAAAACTAAATATTAAAGATGCTCCCTTGAAAGATGAAAAGATTCGTAGCCTCCAAAGGTTGGATGATTCTTCCTTCCAAACCCTAGAAAAACCTTAGAATTCTTCTCCTCCTTCAAAACATAGAACTCCTAAACCTATTCTACTACCTACTAATCTATATCTAACTAAAAAGTGAATTAATCTATATCCCGTCGTCAGTCATAGGGACAACTCCTACCAAATGCTCAGATGGGCTGGGTCACTTTACAAAAGTTGTAGGTCTCGAAAAGTTATATAAAATCGACATATTATGGGCCTGAATAGCCTTTCTGGTTCGGGAGATATGGTCTTCCAAAGTTTCAACTCTGCGTGCTTCAGCAGCTTGTACGTTGACAGCAACCTCTTGAAATCTATGATTAAATTGCATTCGAAATCATTCCATTTAAGCTCAAAACCTACATAAAGCATCATAAACTCAATTAATATCAAAAAATAACTAAAAAGACATATATAATCATAAACTAATACTAACAAAGTACTAATTAAGGCATTGTAATTGCACTTTTGAAGCACAATCACATCGCCCAACTAGGTTTTTTCTAGTCCCTAGCAAAACACTAAAAACCAAAAACATATTCTTCGCTTTCATAGAGGTCACGAATGCATTTAGCCTATGCATCAAGTCTTTAAACCCCTAGGTTATCCCTAGTGGACGAGTGATGTCTCTTGAGGGCTTGTAGTGATGATACCCACAAACATATATTCATCTCAAATAATCAATGATAGCGAGAGCAATTAAGGCATATGAGAACTCACTCAAGATAATTCTCAACTCAGCATCCATCATAGGTCATGCAAGGTTAAGACATGAAAGTTACAAGAAAAATGCACATTATAATGCACTAACCATACAGTATAACTCAAGTGTATTAATATCACGCACTAACATCCTTCACGCTTTGATGCAAACTCTCATAAGGCATACACTCACAAAAATATGAACACATGGGTCCCTCAATGGAAGACTCATCATAAGAGTAATTGTATAAATTGTGCAATAAGAACAATCCAATAACAAAAACCGCCAAAACGTACATGTATAGGACCTGACATAGCTTCATGAAAAAATACCCAAAGTCAAAATAATAATAAAGAAATTGGCAAAAATACTTATACTCAAAAGAATTTTCAACTCATGTATACTTCGGATCAACTACAACCGTCTGTATGAAGAAGAAAAATGTATGGACAGAGAAAGAATAAACTACTCAAAATATTTATACTCAAGGCATCCAATGATCACTAAAACCATGTTTTCAACTCCCAATTCATATGATAATGCTTCTCATTTTTTTCATTTATTTTTTTTCATATTTATTTTTTTTCCTTTTTTTCACACTTTTTCATATCTCCTTTCTTCTTCTTTTTTTCATTTTTTTTTCTTTTTTCATTGCATCACAAATACATCACCCCCTTCTTTTCAAACTCTTCACCAGCACCACGATCACATCTCTTTGATGGGAAATATTTCAACAATGATTTGGCTCTATCAAGGGTGATATAAAAGGTTCAAGAAAAAAAAATCTAGAAATTATGGATTCAAGAAGAATAGAATGACCTAAAAACATATCCGAAGTATATTAAGTTTGAAATTCAAAAGAGTATAGGTGTCAATAACCTCAATCACTACCTAACTTATGAATCAAAATCAAGTATAATGAAGCTATTAAAAGAATGAAAAATGAAATAAATATCCTCAAGTAAATGTAAATCCACTCCGAAAATAAGATAAATTGGCCCTAAAGCTTACAAGGTACAATCTCCACTATTTAAGGATGACAAATGCACAAAATCATCAACACAAGAAGTCATATAACACGACAATGCATCATAATGTAATCTCTCTCATGTAATGCTTTCATAGCAAAAACTTGTAATTCATCATCATAAGAAGTTAACTCGACAATTAAGCTCAAGTTTAATCCAATGAATGCTTCCAATCATCCTCAATTCCAAGATTGTATTGACATGAACATAAATATGGTTCTAAAAAGAAACATTTTCAACACTTCTAACATGAATAATGCTAAGCAATAAAAACATAAATGAAAGTGTTGAAGATACCGACCATGACCGATGAACCATATGCTACTCAACTCTTACCAACTCAGTTCCGGTCTCCAAAGGTGAATCAATGTGAGCACAGCTGTAACTGGTCAACAAGGTATAACAAAGTATTTTTTTCTTTTTGTTTTTTTTGCTTTTTTTTTCCTTCTTTTTTTTTTCTAAAGAAATAGAGTACCCAAAGAAAATAGAAATAAAGCAAAACAAGGAACAAAATATCCTCAAAGAAAATAAAATACTACTAACTGTACAACTAATAAATCAAGTTTTCCCCAAGAACTCTAAGACAAACGGGTAGGACCATGCTCTGAAGCCTTCAAAGTGTGACTCTTCAGTGAATCCACCTCTACCTTCAACTCAAAAATTTGCCTTTGCAAGAATTCAACAGTTGTGAATGGAGTGCACATGGCAGGCTGTTGCTGTCGTGGAACCAAGGTGGGTAGGTCACTCTGCTGAAGCGCTCGGGTACTCAAAGCATCCAAACCGGATAACGAATGACCCAAATGTGCAATGGTGTCTGAAGGCAATGTAGGCACTCCAATCTACTCCAAAAGTTGGGTAATGAACAACCCATAGGGTAACCTGCCAGATGAATAGCGTGCTTCCCTCATAATAGTTAGCATCATAGCAGGCAAATCTATCGTATACCCTTTACCGATAATGTACAGCCAAAAACACCTATAGTGATTTACTACAACACCCGAATCCACTTCAGGGAGAATATTTGAGAAAAGAATCAAATTCAATAGCATGTACTCCCTTTTTAAAGACGACACAGGTATGATAGAATGATGATCCATTGATGGTATTTTCTGTAGTTTCGCGTAAAGCACATCAATAGGACGTGAATTTCCTTTAAATAGCTTAAATCCGGCCTCGAAACCCATGGCAAAGTTAGAAGTTCACAAATATCATCCGCTGCAATAGTGATCACGTGTCCCCTTACTTTGGATTGAATGGAGAGCTTGGGTGTCTCAGACACGCTCGAATAGGCATAAAATGCTCACACCATGTCAATGTTCACCGAGCCTTCTGTCCTTAACATCTGAAGCCAACCCTCTGTATGAATGTAGATTTCAAAAACCTATCAACAAAATCTAAAAGTTGCACCTGGCATTCAATTAACACTTGCCACCCCTGAAACGAGTTCAGGTACATATCCTTCTCCCGAGAGTTAGCGAACTGTTTGATTCCCTGTTGTGATTTGTTCTTACTCCTTTTGAGTGACATGGTAATCAAGATTGCTTTATTTGTCTTGTTCTTCAGAAAACTTATAATAATAAATAACAAAATAAAATAAATAAAAGGAACGACATAACATAAATTAAGATAAACAGTACTCCATTAATGTAAATAAGAAAAAAAATAAACACAAATAGTTCTAACTAAAATAGAGTTTTCGACCACCACAACGTGACGCACAATCTAAACTCATAAACATAAACATAATATCCAGACACGTAAAAATAAGAGTTTTAGATCAGTTATACAATAATCCAGAATGCACATGATCTAAACTCTAGCAAACACTATCCACTACATATCAGTGAATGGATCTCACACTGAACGGGATATCTCTCTCAGTAGCTCCTCAATAGCCTGGCTATGCCGCTTTTGCTCCTTGTCAATCCTATCAAACCGGCCATAAACCTCCGTCTGAAAAGTCCCAAAGGCGTTGGCTTGAGCCTCCAAAAGCTGGGTGTGGTGTTGCTGCGTCAGTGCTTGCAACTCTAACATCTCTACTACCTTATCCAATGAAGACTGTCCAGTACAGCCACTTCCCTCAGTCGATGGTCCTCCTTCCCCGTCTTCTTCATCATCTTCGGCCCTCTTTTTCTTGTGACTCCTATACTGTGCTTCTGACTTATGAATAGAAGTCATATTGATGGCACCCATGGAAGATTTTCTTGAAAAAAATGAAGGTGGGTAGACTCCGGACTCAAGGATCAGGGAGGTAAGCATACACACAAATGGAATGTTGTCCCCTCGGATGATATTGGTGGCATCATGATAGAGCTGGAGGAACATATACCTCGGCAAGTCTATGGTCTTTTGGGTTCCAATGACCCACATTAGCTAGGCTCGGGTTAGGCTGACCTGGGCATAACGGGCCTGGGGTAACAAACTATGGCATGAGAAAAGAAACAGTGGAAGGTACCGCAGTTTTAAAAACTTTTTTTCACATTGGGTCTTCCCCTCAACCCAGGACTCATCATCTTCTAAAATTTCCCCTGCCATCTCAGTGAAGCTTGGAGTCCTAACCCCATGGCAAAACTCGGCATTGGGCTCACGCCTAAGCCCATAATGACAACAAAAAGTGGTCGAGGTAATCATTATGTCTCTCCCTCTCACCCAAGTCACCAGCCTTTCTTGACCCTCTGTTTTGTCTGCCACTTAGACATTAGTCATAAGTTCCGCACAAAGGGTTAAAATGTATTCCCCCCTATAGGCGGCTAGGTCATTCCACCCTCGCCTTTCAAATTCGGTTTCTAAAGCAAACCCAACCCCAAAATTTCATAGTTTTATGTTTCGCTCTACGGCTGCGACTTTACTCGCCCAAGTTTTCCTAAAGTCTAAAAAGGCTTGACGACCGATGAAAATTTATGAGTCATAGTCCGAAGAATAATTGGGTTCAAATGGTTCTATGGCCAAAGACTTTTTAGCAGAATTTTTACTCCCTTTCGGTGCCATCAAAACAACTTCACAAAACAAGTCGCAACACACACCACCACACAATCACAATTATAGCATAATCCCACTCCTAACTAAGCATAAATATCAATGAAAACAATTCAAAAAGGAATATGAGAGGTTACGTAGTTACCTTGGAAGACAAAAATGTGAGAATTTGAAGGGTCACGACTCTTTAAACTGGTAAGACTTCGTCGCCTCGCCCGGACGCTCTCTCTCTCTCTAAAACAGGAATTTTGTGGGTGTGCGAATGAGACAAAACGGAGAAAATCAGAGCTTTTATAAAAACACAGGGGCGTCCGGACGGCCCCAGGAGGGCATCCGGACAGGGGTCCAAAACGGTGTCGTTCGACTTAAAATGGGGGTCAGGACGAGCAAATATGGGCGTCTGGACGGTCCCTCAAGGGCGTCCGGACGGGGTCAGGGCATCCGGACGGGGCGTCCAAACAACCAGTGAGCTTGTCACAACCGACTTAAAAAATTTTCTAAGGCACGAAGGGCATCCGGACAGCCAGTAGCCTTGCAACTCAAACTCAAAATTTTTTATAAGTGTTGGGAGGCGTCCAGACGGCAGTGGCGTTGCACAGACTTTTCAAAAAATTTTCTAAGTGTGGAATGCCATCCACACGGGCCCCGAGGGGCGTCCGGATGGCCAATACCCGTGTTTCCCGACTACAACAAAATAATTCTAAGTGTAAAACGGCATCCGGACGGGCCCTATGAGGGGTCCAGACGGCCAGTATTTAAATTTTTTTTTTTTAAAAAACTAAGTGTGCAATTCATCACAAGATTGATCTTTCCCCCTCAACTTAGTTTGCACATTGCCCTCAATGGACGCAAGAGGAAAGAGAAGGACACAAACTTACGTGATGAAGAGAACACTAGTCACAAGAAAGAACATAAAAAATAAATAAAACAACACTATTATACACAATTACCCCTATGGATATTACTCTAATGGGGGAGGATCTTCAAGACGTATTGTCTCTATTTCTGCCACAAAATTCTCAACATAATGTTTTAGACGTGACCATTGACTGTGAAGTGATTGTCATTTGTGGGGTTTCGAATTTCAATGGCCCCATTCTCGTGGACTGTCTTCACTATATAAGGTCCCGACCATTTACTACGCAACTTTTCAGGAAATAAATGTAATCAGGTGCTGTACAAAAGGACTTTTTGACCAATGTCAAAAGATTTTCAAGAAATGTGTTGGTCATGAAAAACTTTCATCTTCGCCTTAGAAATTCGAGCATTTTCATACACGTCATTACGTATTTCATCCAACTCTGAGAGTTAAATTTTTCGATGATGTCCAGCGTCGTCGGGGTTTGCATTCATTTGCCTAATGACCTAGTAAGCTTTGCGTTGAACCTCAACGGGTAAATGGCAAGCTTTGCCATAAACGAGCCGATAGGGTGACATGCCTAACTGTGTTTTGTATGCAGTCCGGTACGCCGAGAGTGCATCCATCAACCTTAAAGACCAATCATTGCGGTTAGGGTTCACAATTCTTTCTAAAATATGTTTTATTTCCTTATTGGCGAGTTTGACTTGGCCACTGGTTTGTGGGTGGTAGGGCGTTTCAACTTTGTGGAGCACTCCATATCTGCGTATCAGGACCCCAACGGGTCTATTACAGAAGTGGGTTCCACCATCACTTATAATAGCTCGCGGCATCCCAAATCTTGAAAAGATATTTTCTTTTAGAAATTTAATCACCACTGAGTGATCATTTGTATAGGATGCTACTACCTCTACCCACTTAGATACATGATAAATACCCATTAAAATATATAAATGCTTGAGAGAACTAGGAAACGGCCCCATAAAGTCGATGCCCCAACAATCAAATATTTCTATGACAGTTATGGGATTCAAGGGCATCATATTTCTTCTAGTGAGAGTACCTAGTCTTTGACATCTATCACAAGCAGTACAAAAAGTATGGACATCTTTAAACTTAGTGGGCCAATAAAATCCACTTTGGAGGACTTTGGCAATTGTTTTCTTGGTGAAGAAATGCCCACCACAAGCATATGAGTGGCAAAAACTAATTATGGATTGGAATTCGTTATCTGGTACACAACGTTGAATCACCTGATCAGAGCAATACTTATAAAGGTATGGGTTATCCCACAAGAAAACTCTAACATTTCGAAAAAATTTCTTTTTATCATTGGATGACCATTGAGATGGAATCTTACCTAAAGCCAAGTAATTAGCTATATCCGCAAACCAAGGGGTACTAGTATGAGTAACAGACTGGATGGAGAAAAGTTGTTCATCAGGAAAGTGTTCCGAAATAGGAGATTTGTCTTGGTCTTGGCCATCAATAGGAAGGCGAGACAAGTGATCAGCTACCCGAATTTCTATATGAAACTCTTGAAGGAGTAGAATCCACCGAATTAGTCGTGGCTTAGTGAGCAAGTACTTAAGTGTGGCATGATTAGTATAAACTATGACGAGTGAGCCGACTAAGTAGGATCTAAACTTATCAAGTGCAAAGACCACAGCAAGAAGCTCTTTCTCGGTGGTAGTGTAGTTCATTTGTGCGTCATTTAAAGTTTT
The DNA here is from genome assembly GCA_033060915.1 of Euryodendron excelsum. Lineage (NCBI taxonomy): Eukaryota > Viridiplantae > Streptophyta > Magnoliopsida > Ericales > Pentaphylacaceae > Euryodendron > Euryodendron excelsum. The sequence continues at coordinate 16,630,111 of CM065388.1, read as the reverse complement.
ACGAGCATAATAGATGGCATATGGTTTCTTGTCCTTTCTTTGACCAAGCACCGCCCCTATAGCGAAGTCACTCGCGTCACACATGAGTTCGAAAGGTAGCGACCAATCGGGGGCTTGCATGATGGGTGCAGTGGTCAATAGCCCTTTTAGCTTGTCAATAGCTTGTTGGCAAGGGGATGTGCATTCGAATGGAACATCTGTGGATAACAAATGACACATAGGACGAGAAATAGCACTAAAACCTGGAATGAATCGCCGATAAAACTCGGCGTGCCCTAAAAATGAACGGACATCTTTAACATTTGTAGGGGGTGAAAGGTTATGAATAAGGTCGATCTTAGCTTTGTCAACTTCTATCCCCTTATTTGAAATTATGTGTTCTAACACTATGCCTTGTGTCACCATAAAATGACACTGCTCCCAATTAAGGACCAAATTGGTCTCCTTACATCTTTGCAAAACTTTTTTCAAATTTTCTAGGCATTGGTCATAGGTGTTCCCATAAACAAAAAAATCACCCATAAAGACTTCCAAGATTCTTTCTACCATGTCACTAAATAAGCTCATCATGCATCTTTGGAAAGTGGCCGGTGCATTGCACAGACCGAAAGGCCTTCTTCTATAAGCATACGTGCCAAAAGGACAAGTAAAGGTAGTTTTATCTTGATCTTCTGGGGCTATTTCAATTTGATTGTAGCCCAGTACCCATCCAAAAACAATAATAAGCTCTACCCAACACCTGCTCTATGACTTGATTAAGGAATGGTAATGGGAAGTGGTCCTTGGTTGTGACGGCATTGAGACGTCTATAGTCGATGCACATGCGCCATCCTGTCTGAATCCTAGTTGGTACTAATTCATCTTTGTCATTTTTCACCAATGTTACTCCAGACCTTTTAGGGACCAATTGGGTAGGGCACACCCACCTAGAGTCTGCTATTGGGTAAATAATACCCGCATTGAGAAGTTTCAAGACTTCTCCTCTAACTACTTCTTTCATATTAGGGTTCAATCGCCTTTGCATTTGGCCAACAGGTTTAGCCTCTTCCTCTAAGTATATGCAATGTGTGCAAACTAATGGGCTAATACCATGTAAATTAATAATTGACCACCCTATGGCTTTGCGATGCTTTAAAAGCACATTCTTCAATCGATCCTCTTGGCCTTCAGACAAGCTAGAAAATATCACTATTGGGTAAGATTCACCATCACCTAAAAAAATATATTTAAGAGTAGATGCAATGGCTTTCGCTCCGGAATAGGAGCTTCTATTTCTGATGGTTCAGGTTTACAAGCATTGAGCCCTAATGGCTCAACACATTGGGTCTAATGACTCACAGACATATCAAGAATGCACTCTACTACTTCCTCATTTATCACTGTTTCTTCTAAACACTCTATTTGTTCATTCTGAATTAAGGCTCTCTCAAGTGGATCTGCCAAGAATTCTCTATTAAAATGTTCTTGTACTATAAAATCTATCATGGTAATCTCCCTGATGTCTTCACACTCTCCCGGTTTCTTACCCGCATGGAAGATGTTCATAGCTACAGCCATGTTTCCAAAGGATAAGTTTAACTCCCCGCCCCTACAATGAATAATAGCATTGGATGTTGCTAGGAAAGGACGACCTAAAATGACAGAGATAGGAGAATGATCATTTGAGTTCCCTATGGTGTCTAGCACTACAAAATCAACCGGGAAGTAGAATTTATCTACTTGGATAAGCACATCCTCCACCATGCCCCTAGGAATCTTAATCGAACGATCGGCTAATTGAAGGGTGATGCTAGTAGGTTTCAACTCTCCTAACCCTAACTGTTGATAAACAAAAAATGGTAGCAGGTTCACATTAGATCCTAGATCTAGCAAAGCATTATCAACCCTATGATCTCCAATTATACATGGAATGGTCGGGCTCCCCGGGTCCTCGTATTTTGGTAGAAGATTTACTTGTAGAACCTCCCTAGCTTTTTGGTTTAGAAAAAAGGCTTCTCTCACAGTGAGCCGTCTTTTAATGGTGCACAAATCCTTTAAGAACTTTGCATATGACGGGATCTGCTTAACGGCATCTAGGAATGGAATATCGATTTTCACTTGCTTGAGTACATCATAAATTTCAAAATTTATTAGTTCTTGCTTCGGTTTGGCTAATCTATGAGGAAATGGAACACGTGACAAATCTTCTACGTCAATATCCGCAGATTTATCCATATACTCATCGTCCCTAGGCTTCTTTCCTAACTCCTCCACCACCTCTTTGGGATTGCTCTATCATCTTCTGATATTTTTTTCTACTCTCTCGCTAGTGTCCTCCCTAAGTGTAGACTCTTTACTTGGAATAGTTTTATCTATGGTTTTTTTGGCTCCTTAAGGTGGTTACTGCTTGAACTTGCTCATGATTTGGCGGATTTGGATTTATCTCTACATCATGAGCTTACCTATTAGGGTTAGGTAATGGTTGTGTAGGGAATGTGCCTTTCTCCTTGGTTAGTGATTGAGCAAACAAAGTCTTTAACTCTTCGATAGATTTATCAAGTCTAACATTAGTTGCTTGTTGTACCTGTATGAATTGGGTCAAAGGATCCTCTACAGGTTTTAGAGGAAGTGGTCTGTACACGTTTGTTGTTGGAGTTGAAATTGTTGACCTTGTGGTTGGTATTGATTAAAGGGGCCATTAAATTGTTGTGGGTGTTGAAATTGTTGGGGTGCTGAGTTACCATCATTCCTCCAACTAAAGTTGGGATGGTTCCTCCCCCCTGAGTTATGTATAGGTGCATATGGGTTTCCTTGTCCTTGTGGGGCTTGTGGTGGTTTACTATAAGGGGCAATATCATTTACTTAACCATGCAACACTTCTCTAAAGGCTGGAATTGTGGGACAAAGATCTGTCCTAAGCTCATTACTATCGCACACACTATAATTAACTTGGGTTTCACTCTCAACTACTGCAATTTTTTTCATTTCTAGGGCCTCTAATCGCTTAGTCAATGTGGCTATCTTTGAATTATTCTCATCTAAATGCCTTAATGGATATATGGTGCTTGTCCTTGAGTTGTTTCTAATCTCGGGATTTTGAGTCCCTGTGGTGTCCCAATCTCTCACGTTATCAGCTAGAAAGTCAAAGAAATCATAAGCTTCTTCTGGAGATTTATCATAGAATTGCACATTGTCTCCATAAACCTTTTGAGTTCGGGAGTCAAGGTCGAAAAGAAAGTATTAACCAACCTACATGGGTCTTGTCCACGATGCAGACATGAATTCAAAAGTTCTTTATATCTCTCCCAGTTATATTAAAATGTTTCATTTTCAAAGGGAGTGAACTGTGAAATTTGGCGACGAATCGCCTCTATGCGATGCTCAGGAAAGAAATTTTTTAGAAACTCGGCCTAAAGGACATCCCATGATGAAATAGACCTCGGTCTTAAATAATTTAACCAAATTTTAGCTTTATCCTTTAATGATAATGGAAACAATTTGAGACGGATGGTCTCGACAGAGCAGGTATTATCAAAGCACATATTACAGACCTCTTCAAACGCTTTAAGATGGGTATATAGATTTTCAGAATCCATCCCATGAAAATGTGTGATTAATTGCATGATACCTGACTTAAGATGGAATGCATTTTGGTCAGGAGGTAATATAATGCAAGAGTTTAGAGTCTGTCTTTGTGGATTTAAATAATCTCTCATAGTTCTCTGTGGTGGTGCAGGTACTCGGAGTTGTGGGGGTTGTATGTTATTACCCCCATCTATATTCCCATCATCACCTAGTAAGTGGGTCATGTCAAAGTCTATAGGTATTGGTGTAGTATCAAAAAAAACTCTAAACCGAGTGGCGTAAACAGGTGGAGTTGTTCTCAAAAGTCTATGTGTATTGTCCCTTCACCAAGCTGACATGCAATGCAATGCACATAAATGCACCAATCTGCCACAACAGTGAAGTAAAGATAAACAATATTTAATTTAAATTTCCAACTGAACCAATAATCTCCACATAAAATATCCACCAATTTGCAATTAAACCCTAAACCTCCACTAAAAAAATATATAATTTATCTAAAAGAAACTAGTAAAATAAAAAAAAAATCTAATATGCTTACAGATAGTAGGGATAGAACGAGGTTACCCAATTGAGCGATTGAATTTTCTCGTTGTTGTAGTTTGATGGTGAAGCTATTTCTGCAGGAATCAATTCTTATCGAGTTCGTTTGCTTTGTTTTTGTTCTTGTATATTTTTATTTTTTCTCTATTTATTTTTCTTCCCTTAGCTTATTTGCTTTGTAGAGTCCCCGGCAATGGCGCCAAAAACTAATCACTCCTGAATAGTGTAATTTATATCCGTCAGTTTGCGGTTGCGATGCAGTAATAATATCTCAGAAAGTCCGAGGTCGATCCATAGGGAACACAAGAAATAAACTTAATTTGGCAAGGTCTACAATCAGAACAAAATAATCACAAGCTCAGAGTAAATTAAAATCACAGGAAAACTTCCAAAAAGAAAATAAAAATCAATTGTTGGAGATGTTTGATCTAATTATCAAACAATAAAATTAAACTAATTTTTAGGGATGTATTCAAATATTATAAAAAGGTTTTGGCAGGGTTGATCCAGTAATAGGCCTACAGGTAGGTTCCCAAGATAGTTGTGAGTAAAAAATCTCAAGATTCGATTACCCTCTTAGAGTTGATATTAGTTATTTACCAATGTTCATACCAGGGTCCCATTCATACCTGTCCCAGTTTATAAACCTGTCTACAAGGTATGTTTGAAGCTTAATCAAGAACAGTAGATTCTTAAAGTACTCTTAATAGGAATATATATGCAATTATAATTAATATCCTTACAAAAAATTCTAGGTATACATATCCCTGCTTACAAATCAGTCTATATGTACATGCTACATATGATCAAGAATATTATTTTCGAAGATATTTATGAGCAAGAAAATGAATCTTGGTCCAAGATCTTGAAACCTTAGAAAATAAATAACTATCTTGAATTTCTACCTGTAACATAGTTTCTTTCTCAACCTATACCAAGAACGGATTTAGCTACTAAAATGCATGATAAATATTGCAAGAATGGAAATAATAATTAAAGAAATATAATGTTGCATTAAAGAAATATAATATGAAATTCACAATAAGAACAAGAAAAAAAACTAAAGACAAAAACTAAAGATTAAAGATGCTCTCTTAAAAGATGAAAAGATTTGTAACCTCCAAAGGTTGGATGATTCCTCCTTCCAAACCCTAGAAAAATCCTAGAATTCTTCTCCTCCTTCAGAACATAAAACTCCTAAACCTATTCTACTACCTACTAATCTATATCTAACTAAAAAGTGAATTAATCTATATATCCCGTCATCAATCATACGGATGACTTCTACTGAGTGCTCAGATGGGCTGGGTCACTTCACAAAAGTTGTAGGTCTTGAAAAGTTATATAAAATCAATATATTATGGGCCTGAATACCCTTTCTGGTTCACAACATATGGCCTTCCAAAGTTTCAACTCTGCGTGCTTTAGAAGTTTGTACCACAGCTTTAGCAGTTTGTACCTTGACAGCAACCTCTTGAAACCTATGATTAAATTGCATTCGAAATCATTCCATTTAAGCTCAAAATCTACATAAAGCATTATAAACTCAATTAATTTCAAAACATAACTAAAAAGACATATATAATCATAAACTAATACTAACAAAGTACTAATTAAAGCATTGTAATTGCACTTTCGAAGCACAATCAGTGGCCAAAAGAGAACCAATGCTAGAAAACAAGCTGCATCAATAGGAGAGAAGCCATGCAGCCAAAGGACCAACAAAAAATGTCTTGCTCATCTGGAGGATGCCGTCATACTAAACCCGTAGTCAACTCAAAATAGCGTCGGCCATCCTAAAAGTCAAAAGTGGAAAGCCTCAGCGTCCATCTCATCCACAAAGGCTGGCTCAACTAGAGGGAAGAGGTCGACTGGAGGTCTACTCCCCTGTCCGCTCTGACTGAAAGAGGCCCATCGGGTAGATCGTCTTCTACCTCTAGATCGACTAGAACCGTCGGTGGAATCCGTCCGAGCCGCCCTCCCCAAGCGACGTCTCCTCTCAAAACCATCATCATCCGCGTTTGCTATCCTGAAAAGGAAAGTCAAAGTAAGAGATGTTAATATATGATACATGCAGATAAATAATAACATAATAAAGTAAATAAATACTAACAACAAATAATAAAAAAATAATAAAAAGATTTCAAAAGATAAGTCAAAATAAATTTCCTACACCTTTTGATTTTCCAACTTCAAATCAAATCTCGAGGGTTTTCTGGCTTTTTCTTCAAAAAGATTTTATTTCTAAACTTTTCCAACTCTTTCCTTAATTTTTAAAAATTTCGGCAAAGTTTTGTTTAAAAATGGTCCCTACAACACCCATGACATCAACACAAAATACAAACTGTGCACTTCACAACGTTACAATCACATACCATCGACACTCACACACACTTTTTAAATTTTTGACTTTTTCAAAATACACGCTTCATTTTTCTAATAAATCAACGGTTTTCAAAAAAAGTCCTATAATTTCTCAAAATCATTTCAAATGTTTTCTAAAATATTCCTATATTTTTCAAAATTTTAAACTCTAAAAATTTCATCAATTTCTTGAGTTATTTCATTTTCCTAATTTTTTAAGTATTTTTCTATTTTTCAAAAAATCAAAAATTCACCAAGTTTTCAAAAAATCACGAAACTTCACATGGTTGTTAAACACATGTTTCTAAGGCACATTGCAGAAAAATCTAGCCAAAAAACTCAACACCCAAGCCTCTAGAACAAACTCTCAATTCCTACAGAAAACCCTCCTCACATAATCACGTACAATCATTCAAATTCAATCAAACAAGCACCAAAATGCAAAAATAACATCACCATAATATTCAAAACAAATCAAAACATCAATTTCCACTGTTCACACAACTCAAACGGAATTCTACACATCAAAATCAACAGAAATTTGAAAACTCACTCTTTGGAGTTCTCCGGCGAAATCTTCTCTTCCGGTGACTTTGTTGGTGACGTGGTCTCCTTCCAACAATCACCCGTGGTCTCCAAGAAGTGCTCCTTCAAGGTTCAAGTCAGTTTCCCCACAAACACTCTCAACTTTTCAAAAAACTCTTCAAATGCCGCAAGTATTCGAACCAGAATTTTTCTGGTTTTAATCCCAAGCTTGGCGCCACTAGCAGAGGCGCCAAGCTAAACTTTCCAAAGTCGCCACTGCTAGTGGCGCCAGTTGCCAATTCTGGGTAGTTTTGCCCTTTTTCCGGCCAAAACTCGTTTTCAAAGGCTTTTTCGGCCCAATATCCATTTTCGAACCCCCGTTGTCGAAAAATTTTCAAAGTCCGTCCCTCTGACCGCCTCATGGTCAACATGGGACTCTTACTTTATCGTTTTCTGTCTTCGACAAGCAAAAACAGAAAAAGAGGGGCAGTTGTAATCACCTCATTTTTTACCGCTCGGCAGTCTACAGTCTGTCCAGACTTGTATTCAAGTCAATGAGGATATATTTTGAGTCAAATTAACTTTCCAAGTCTAATCCAGTCGATTTATCGCTTCGCGGGCCCACCAGGCCCAAATAGAGGCAAAATGACCAAAATGCCCTTGGGGGCATTGTTCGGTCCAATCCCACAGGCACGTCTTTCTGAAGACAGTAAGTCCCCTTTCTAATTTGAACAGACACGTCTTTCCAAAGACGGTAAGTCCCCTTTCCAATTCCAATTCGAATTCCAATCCCTCTCTCGAGAAAGTTGATTCCTCGAGACGGTAAGTCTATCCAATCCAACACGTTTTTCAAAGAAAGTTTCTTCAGAATGGTAAGTCCCTTTAAACATGTCGACCAGGACGAGACCCCAAATCCCCTAGATGGTAGAACGGTCCACCTTTGGCACCTGCTAGCCCACCAATGTAGAAATGTCCGTTTCGGCACGCCTTCCGAAAAAGTTGACTTCTTAGGCGCTAAGTCCCTTTAGCAGCTTCCCGAGATCAGGCAATCTCGGGAATGATCACGAACCATTAAAGTAGCGAAAGTACTCGTAAACATCATAACCGCCAGAGTAGCAGAAATACTCACAAACAGGTCGATATAGGGAATTGCCAACAGACCCCTGTATCACGAGACCATTGTCAGAGTGCCAGAAACACTCAAAACTTAGGCCAACACCAGTGCCTGCTAGTCCATTTCGGTGAAAAATGACCAAATTGCCCCTAGGGCCATTTTTCGGCACGTTTCTCGAGAACACACCTAAGTCCTCGTAATGGTAAGTTCACCTTTTCAAGATTTTCTTAAAGGCAATCCGGCATGATTAGGTGCCTTCTAGTCAGTTTCGGGCCAATTCCGAAGCTTTCCGGTCAAGATGACCATTTTGCCCCTAAGCATTTGAACACCCCTGGGACCACACCGGCTCTGGGTATCAAACCGGTAACCTCCTGAGAATGCTTTTTATAGTATTCCCACCATTCCTTTATCTTTTCGTATCATTCTGAGTTAGTTCCGGTAAACCCGGTGCAAAATGACCGTTTTGCCCCTAGTGGGCCGGTCACCTTTTCCGACCACACCGGCTCTGGGTATCAAACTGGTAACCTCCCGAGAATGCATTTTATAGTATCCTCGACCGTCCTTTATCTTTCCGGATCATTCTGAGTCAATTCCGGCAAACCCGGTGCGAAATGACCGTTTTGCCCCTAGTAGGCCGGTCGCCTTTTCCGACCACACCGGCTCTGGGTATCAACCCGGTAACCTTTGGGAACATTCTAAATAATGTTTTCAAATCTCGAGTCTCCTTCTGGGACATTCTGAGTCTGTCCCGGCAGCTTCGCGGCCCGATTGACCGTTTTGCCCCTAATGGCTCGGTCAACCCCTCTAACAAACCCTGACATCATTTTTCAACTCCATTACCTCTAGGACCTTATTCTAAGGGTTCCTGCCCTTTTCCGGCCTTCCGGGCCATTCCCGGTCCCTTAAATGCTTCCCGGACCTTCCGGAGTTAATCCTAGTGAAGCCAGGCTAAAAGTTGCATTGTAGTCACTAGTACAGGCACCCAAATCTTCTCAAGATACGTTGCTTGCCCACCTTAAAGCTTTCCTAACTGGTTGGCGCCACTAGTAGTGGCACCAAGCCAATATTTGGCCTGGAGTGGCGCCAGAAGCATTTTTGGCCTAGTACCACTACAATAGGCGCCAGGTCATTCCCATGTCTATAAATACAAAGCCTCATCCAGTATGAAAGAGGTCCGCAAACTCAGTCTAAAAACCCTACTTTTTGATATACAGAGCTCGTAGATTCCCAAAACCCTAGTCTCCTTTAGGTTTTCCAAACCCTAGCCTCTATACACAAATACTAGCCTCCTATACACTCATACACTCTCATATACTCATACACTAGCCTCCAACCCTCCATTGGAGACTTAGATTGTTGTAACTACAAAACTTTGAAGATTGAAAACAAACTCTTGAAGACTGAAGCGAAGACTGAAGTAAGACAAGCAAAGCAAAGCACGCAAAGCTAAGCAAAATAAAGAAGTCACAAGGTAGGCTTCTTATTTACGTTTACGCATCTTCCCCCTTATCTCCTCTCTCCTAACCCACTTGAGTTTTCATCTATTTTAATCCCCCATCTTGTTTTCCCCCCTTTCTTGCATGCATGAAACAAGGAAATTCCAGATCCATGTAGGATTAGGCTATTGGAGAGTCACTGTATCGGGGGCTTTCTTTTAGTCTAACTGGAGACCAAGTGGGTTCGGCCCCCTTGATTATGTGGTGAAGCCTTTAACTTTGTACATTCACGACCCCAATTTGCATTGTGCATATCATGATCTTGCATTCTTCTAAAATTCGTTTTCAAACTCATTTTTCAAAACTTGCATTAACATTGTTTTCAAACTTGCATCAAAACCTTCTTTTTCAAAATCACAATCCTAAGGTGAGTCTAGCATTTTCATGGCTAGGGTTACTTTAGGAAAGCGTTACATTTAAAGTGACCAATATGGTCCATATTTTCAAAACATTGTTGTTTTTAAAACCAATATTTTAAAGTGATTCTAACCTTCTTATAGTTAGAATCGCTTGAAGAAAGTGAGATATTTTATCTACTTTCTAAAAACTCTCTTTTCAAATCTTTCCCTCTAAAAGTCTCTTTTCCAACATGCTTTCTAAAAACTCTCTCCAATCTCCTTTCCAAAAGTGTTTTCAAAAACTCTCTCCAAAAATCTATTTTAAAAAAGATTTTTTTTAAACTCCTTTCCAAAAACACCCTCCTTAAAATTCACTTTCTAAAAGCGCTCCCTAGGTCTCCTTACTAGAACAACTCTTTCCAAAAATGCCTTCTTCAAATTCACTTTCTAAAAACACTCCCTAAACGCTTTCCTAAAAATTCACTTTCTAGAAACTCCTCTCTAGGATTTCTTTCCAAAAATCTCTCTTTCCAGAAAACTCACTTTCCAAAAACTCTTTCCTTAGAGCCTAAGTTAAACCCTAAAACTTACGTTTAGGAAACCCTAATTTTCCTCTCCAAAAACATGATTTCGAATCCCATATTTTGGTCTCAAAATCTAAGTTTCCAAAACCTCTTGTTTTCTACATCAAAATTATATATATTTTCCAAAACTATTTTCTACATCAAAACTATAGTCTTCCAAATTTATAATTTCCAAAACTCTATCTTTTCAAATTCATGCCAAATCCAATCTTCCATTTAGGAAACTAGATCCTATTCTCCGTTTTTTGAAACAAAATCAAAACATCTCTTTTTAGAAACAAAATCCAATCCCTTGCTTTAAGAAATGGGAATCTCAATCCTTCCAAACCCAAATCTTTCCTAATTCAACTCCTTCCTAATCTAGTACTTTCCTAAATCTTAAGTTTTTTAAGCTTAAACTTTTAAATCTTTCCTTGAACTTTAAGCTTTCAAACCTTTCTTAATTCTATCCATTTCCAAATCTTAACTTTCCAAATCTAAGTTTTCAAACCCTTCTTAAACTCAAAACCTTTCCTAATTTCAAGAATTTCTAAAACTCAAATTTCAAATCTTTCTAAATTCTAAACTTTCCAACTTTCAAAACTTCCCAATTTCAAAACATTCTAAATTCAAAACTTTCCAATTTTAATACTTTCTTAAAACGAAACTTTTCCTAATTTCAAAACTTTCCTAATTCGAAAACTTTCCTAAAAAGAAACTTTCCTAATTCAAACACTTTCCTAAATTGGAACTTTCCTAAAACGAAACTTTTCAAAAATGACACTTTTTTATTTTGAAACTTTCCTAAATCGGACCTTTTCTAATTCGAACCCTTACTAAATCCAATCTTTCTTCGATCTTCTAAGTCCACCATTCGAGTCAAGTCTTTCTTAATCTCGAGTCCTTTCTAAGTCCTATCTTCCTAAGTTTAGGGTCTCTATTCTTCCATTTCAAATTCCAATCTTCTATTCTAAATTCAAATCAAATCCAAATTCTAATTCAATTTCTTTTTCCAATCAAACCTTCTATTTTTCAATTGGATTCTTATCTGAACTACGACTAACCTGATTCCTCCAAAGGGATACTTTGGCAACCCTCATGGGTGCAGTCACCACCCTTTTCAAATCTCAAATTCCATGAACTATTTCAAACTTCCAATTCCAAATTTCAATTTTCAAATCTCTATTTCCAATCTCCAAAACTTTCTTTCCAATTTCAAACTTCAATTCCTCTTTTCCAAATCTATTTTCCAAATTTTCTTTTTCTATTGCATTTGCATATCATGCATCATGTTAGTTTCTTTTCAAAAATTCTTTTATAAAGTGGATAGGATTAGACATTTGTTAGTTAAAACCTCTCATAGATGAATCTAGGGTAAATAGACATATAGGTACCGCAAGGGCAGGGTAGGGTAATGGCTTAGTGCATCTTCCCTACATGTAACTAACCTCCGAACCTAGATCACTGTTTTCGAAAGACCAAAAATGAAGTTATTTTCAAAAAAGGGCTTAAATATTTTCCAAAGGTTGACAAACAATCTATTTTCTTAAAGACCCTCTCTTAACGAAATATTTTCAAAATTGTTTCCAAAAACCCTAAGTGTACCCTTCGGATTGTGCTTAGTATATAGGTGACTTAACTCACCTTAATCAAGTTAGGTGGCGACTCCAAATCTTTTCTAAAAGCCCTTTATTCAAATCAATTTTTAATTCAAACCTAGTCGCACTCATTCTTCTAGGAGGATGAGTTCTAACGAGAGAGTACAGTATTTTTCCCGCTTGTGTGTGTATTTCTCGAGTGTGAAAAATCTTGGCACGACAACACACACTCATGAATTACACTCTATGGGAATTATCGTACGTATTGGAAGAGGAGATTCATTGTTTTGAGTATTGTGCCATATCCCTAAGCATTTCTCCTCTATTGTTCTAAATCTAGGATTATTGATTATAAGCAGATGTTTGTAGATATCATCACTGCAAGCCCTCACGAGACACCACTCGTCCACTAGAGGTAACCTAGGGGTTCAAAAGTTTGATGCATACGCTAAATGCATCCGGGACTCCCTCGAAGTTGGAGATTATCTTGCTGTATATATTTGGTTTTACTTTTCGCGTTTTTGCTAGGGACTAGCAAAAACTAGGTGGGGGAGGTGATTATAGTCAAAAAAGTGTAATCTTAAGTCCCTAAATAGCTATTGTTAGTCCAATTAGGGTGTATATATTCCTCATTTTAGTATAATAATTGTTTTAATAAGTGTTTGTAGGTATTTTAAAGGTTTCAAGTGGAGAAAGGGCAAATTCGAAGCAAAAAGAGCAAAAATTGCCCTAACTGTACGTACGGTGGTCCTACCATACGTACGGTAATTCCCATCGTACGTACGCATGCAGCAGAAATCCAAACTTCAGAGAGTGTAATTCAGCGTCAACCTTGCCGTACGTACGGTACGTCCACCGTACGTACGGTGAACAGTACCGTACGTACGGTACCGGCAAATTCTGTGCGAGTTTTGAGGCTATATTTCTGAAAACTGACTCAAATTTTGTATCTATCATCAGTTATAGATTAGATTTTCTGTTAGAATGTACTGTAGAGAGAGAAAGTGGGTTTGTTTTGTATTTTCTTGCATTTTCTTACATTTTCTTTGTAATCAAACACTATTTTCTACATCAATCAATGAGAAATCTTCAATTCGTCATGCTTTCTCCTATGGAATCAAGTAACTAAGCCTTCCTTGGATGCAATTGTGGAGATCTACCAAGGATCTTCAAGGTCTTTAATGGAGGTATATGAATTTCAATGATTTATCCTCGATGAATTTCAAAGAATAAACTTTTAAATGCTGAAATTTATGAAGTGCTCAAGCAAGTCAAGGTCAACATCCCTATTCTCGATGCCATTAAGCAAATTCCATCATATGCTAAGTTCTTAAAGGACTTATGTACTTTCAAGAGGAAGCTACATGTCAAAGAGACGGCTATGATGAATGAGAATCAAAGTGCAATCTTGCAATGCAAAACCGTCCCAAAATTCAAGGACCCCGGATGTCCTACCATCTCTTGCACTATTGGGAACACTAGGATAGACCGAGCTTGTTGGATTTAGAGTCTAGTATTAATCTTCTCCCGTTTTCGATGTATAAGGAACTTGGTTTAGGGGAGTTGCAACCTACCCGTGTCACTTTACAACTAGCGGATCAGTCTATAAAGGTTCCAAGGGGTATCATTGAGGATGTGCTCATCCAAATCGATAACTTTTATTTTCCTGTTGATGTCATTATGTTGGACACTCAACCCGTGGATAATGTAAGCACCCCATTTTTTACCGCTCGGCAGTCTACACTCCGTCCAGACTTGTGTTCAAGTCATTGTGGGCATATTCCTATCGAAACCAATTCTCTAGGTCCAAATCCTGTTTGTCCATCGCTTCACGGGCCTATTAGGCCCAAATAGAGGCAAAATGACCAAAATACCCTTAGGGGCATTGTCCTTTCCTTTCCAATTCCAATCCCACTCTCGAGACAGTTTATTCCTCGAGACGGTTCCAATCCAAGCACTTCTTTTTGGAGACGATAAGATCCCTTTCTAATCCCACTCTCGAGATAGTTTACTCCTCGAGACGGTTCTAACCCAGGCACGTCTTTTCGAAGACGATAAGACCCCTTTCCAATCCCTCTCTCGAGACAGTTTATTCCTCGAGACGGTTCCAACTTAGGCACGTCTCTTCGGAGACGATAAGTCCCCTTTCCAATCCCTCTCTCGAGACAGTTTATTCCTCAAGACAGTCCGAGTAGCAAAACTACTCACAAAACCATTAGAGTAGCGGAAATACTCACAAATAGGTCGATATAGGGAATTGGCAACAAACCCCTGTGTCACGACGACCGCCGTTAGAGTGGCGGAAACACTTAAAACTCAAGTCAACACCAGTGTCTATTAGCCCACTTCGGTGAAAAATGACCAAACTGCCCTTTGGACCTTTTCCGAGACTTTCCGGTCAAGATGACCATTTTGCCCCTAAACATCCGAATGCCCCGGGAACCACACCGGCTCTGGGTATCAAACCGGTAACCCTCTGAGACTACTTTTTATAGTATTCTCAACCTTCCTTTACCTTTCCGGATCATTCCGAGTCAGTTCCGGCCAACCCGGTACAAAATGACCGTTTTGCCCCTAGAGGGCCGGTCTCCTTCTTCGACCACACCGGCTTTGGGTATCAAACCGGTGACCTTCTGAGACTACTTCTTATAGTATTCTCAATCTTCCTTTATCTTTCCAGATCATTCCAAGTCAGTTTCGTCAAACCTGGTACAAAATGACCGTTTTGCCCCTGGTGGGCCGGTCTCCTTTTCCGACCACGCCGGCTCTGGGAATCAAACCGGCAACCTCTGGGAACATTCTGAATAATTTTTTCGGATCCCAAGTCTTCTTCCGAGACAGTCCGAGTTTGTCTCGGCAGTTTCCCGGTCCGATTGACCGTTTTGCCCCTAAAGGCCCGGTCAACCTTTCCGACACATCTTATCCTCACTTTTCAATTCAAATACCTCCAGGACACTATTTTAAGTGTTCCTGGTCCTTTCCGGCCTTCCGGGTCATTCCCGGCTCCTTCAAATCATTCCCGGACTTTCCGGAGCCACTTCTAGTGAAGCCAAGCTAAAAATTGCATGGTAGTCACTAATACAGGCGCCCAAATCTAGTCAAAGATACGTTGCTTGCCGACCTTAAACATTTCCTAAATGGCTGGCGCCACTAGTAGTGGCGCCAAGCCAAAAAATGGCCTCGCGCCACTCCTAGTGGCGCCAGTGTAAACTTTGCCCTGGCGCCACTGCAACAAGCGCCAGTGTTGTCTAACCTCTATAAATACAGAGCCTCTTCCAGCGTTTAAAGGATCCGCAAACTCAAACAAAAAATCATATAATTCAATATACAGAGCTCGAACACTCCCAAAACCCTAGCCTCCTTAGGTTTTTCCAAACCCTAGCCACCATACACTAAACCCTAGCCTCCTACACACTCCTATACATCTCCATACACTCATACATTAACCTTCAACCCTCCTTCAAAGACTTGAAGAGTTGTAATCTGAAGTTTGAAGCTTGAAGACAACTCTTGAAGATTGAAGACGAAGATAAAGACAAAGACTGAAGACCGAAGAAAGCAAGGCACGCAAAATAACAAGACATACGGTAGGCTCCCTATTTAAATTTCCGCACCTCCCCCCTCTCTCTTCTCTCTCCTAACCCACTTGGGTTTTCTCTATTTTAATTCCCCATCTCTTTCCCCCCCTTTCTTTGCATGCTTGAAACAAGGGGATTCCCGGTCCATGTATAGGATTGGGCTATTGGAGAGTCACTGTGTCGGGGGCTTTCTTCTAGTCTAACCAGAGACCACGTGGGTCTAGCCCCCTTGATTATATGGTGAAGCCTTAACCTTGTATGTTCATGACCCCAAAATTGCATTGTGCATATCATGATCTTGCATCTTCCAAAATTCGTTTTCAAACTCGTTTTCCAAATTGTTTTCAAACTTGTTTTCAAAATTGTATCAAAATCTCTTTTCCAAAAACTTGTTTTCAAAACCACAATTCTAGGGTGATTCTAGCCTTTCCATAGCTAGGGTTGCTTTATGAAAGTGTTACAATAAAAGTGACCTTTTTGGTCTATATTTTCAAATCTTATTGTTTTCCAAAACTACTTTCTTAAAGTGGTTCTAGCCTTCTTATGGTTAGAATCGCTTTAGGAAAGTGAGACGTTTTTACACTTTCCAAAAACCTCTCTTTTCAAAAATTCCTTCCTATCTCTTTTTCAACATACTTTCCTAAAACTCTCATCTCCAAAATTGTTTTCAAAAACTCCCTTCCAAAATCTATTTTTCAAAACTCCTTTTTTTTTAACTCCTTTCCAAAATCCTCTCCCCGAAGTCCACTTTCTAAAAACGTTCCCCAAAAATCTTTCCAGAAATTCTCTTCAACAATCTTCTACCAAAAATCTTCCTAGAAAAACTCTCTCCAAAAATCTTTCCAAAAACTCTATCTTCAAATTCACTTTCTAAAAACTCCCCCCTAGGATTCTCTTCTAGAAAAACCTTCGTTTCTAAAAACGCACTTTCCAAAAACTCTTTCCTTAGAGCCCAAGTCAAGCCCGAGAACCCACAATTAGGAAACCCTAATTTTCTTTCCAAAAACATGATTTTCAAACTTTGCCCCAAACCTAGGTTTCCAAAATCTCTTGTTTTCACATCCAAACTATACATGTTTCCAAAACCTCTTTTCTACGTCAAAACTATAATTTTTCAAAACTAGGGTTTCTAGAATCTCCCTTTCCAAATCCTTGCCAAATCCTATCTTCCCTTTAGGAAACCAAATCAAATATTCTCATTTAGGAAACTAGATCCTATCCTCCGTTTTTGGAAACAAAATCAAACCTGCTCTTTTCAAAACAAAATCCAATCCTTTCCTAATCCAACTCTTTCTTAATTCGACTCCTTCCAAATCTTTCACTTTCCTAAATCCTAAGTTTTCAAAACTTGAACATAAAAATCTTTCTTAAATTTTAAACTCAACTTTCAAATCTTTCCTAATTCTATCCTCTTTTCAAATCTTAACTTTTCAAACCTAAGTTTTCAAACTCTTCCTAAACTCAAACCTTTCCTAATTTCAAGATTTTCTAAAATTCTAAAACTTTCTAAATCTTAAACTTTCTAAATTTCAAATCTTTCCAAATTCAAAACTTTCTAAATTTGAAACTTTCTCAAATTAAATGTTTCTAAACCTAAATCTTTCCAAATTTTAAACTTTTCAACACTTCAACATCTTTCCAAATCTAAGACTTTGCTAAACTCAAAACTTTTTTAATTCAAACATTTTTTAAATTGGAAACTTTCCTTTTTCAAACCTTTCCTAAAACGAAACTTTCCAATTTTCAAAACTTCCCTATTTCAAAACTTTCCCAATTCTAAACTTTCCAATTTTCAAAACTTCCCTATTTCAAACTTTCCTAATTTGGGAACTTTCCTAACTTGAAAACCTTTCCTATTTCGAAAACTTTCTAAATTCGAAACTTTCTTAATTCAAAACTTTCCTAAGTTGAAACTTTCCTAATTCCAAAACTTTCCTAAATCGAACCTTTCCTAATTCAAACATTTCCTAAATCCAATCTTTCCTAATCTCCTAAACTTTCCAAGTCAAGTCAAATCTTTCCTAAGCCTAGGTTTTCTAAAACCAAGTCTTTCCAAAATCAATCTTTCCAAAGCAAGTCCAATCTTCTCAATTTCAATTTCCAATCTCCTCTTCCAATCTCAAATCAAATTCAATTTTCAATTCAATCTCTTTCTTCAAATCAACTCTTCTATTTTCAATCGGACTCCGGTTCGAACTACGACTGACCTGATTCCCCCAAAGGGATACGTAGGCAACCTTCATAGGTGCGGTCACAACACTTTTCAAACTTTTAATTCCACCCTCATGGGTGCGATCTCCATATTTTCAAATCCCAAATTCCAATCTACTTTCAAAATTTCAATTTCAAAATTTGTACTTTCCATTTTCAAACTTTTCAATTTCAATTCCATCTCTTTAAATCTATTTTCAAATCAAATCAATTTCAAATCAATCTCTTTCCAAATCTATTTTTCAATTCCCTTAACTTGCACTTGCATATCATGCATCATGTTAGTTTCTTTTTTAAACACTGTTTTCCAAAGTGGATAAGATTGGCCAATAGTTAGGTGAAGACTCTCATAGGTGAATCTAGGGTAGATTGACATGTAGGTACCGAAAGGGTGGGGTAGGGTGATGGCTTAGTGCGTCTTTCCTACACGTAACCAACTTCCGAACCTAGGATCACTGTTTTCAAAGACCAAGAGGAGTTATTTTTCAAAAAGGGCTAAATATTTTCCAAAGGTTACCAAACAACCTGTTTTCCTAAAAACCTTCTCTTTACGAGATATTTTCAAAATCGTTTTCCAAAAACCCTAAGTGTAGTCTTCGGATTATTCTTAGTTTTTAGGTGACCTAACTCACCTTAATCAAGTTAGGTGGCAACTCCGAATCTTTTTTAAAAGCCCTTTATTCAAACCAAATTTTCAATTCAAACCTAGTCGCACTCATTCTTTTAGGAGGGCGAGTTCTAATGAGAGAGTACAGCATTTTTTCTGCTTGTGTGAGTATTCCTCGAGTGTGAAAAATCTAGGCGCGACAGATAGTTCTATAGCTCACAATCAAATTCCTGTCATTCTAGGGCGACCTTTCCTAGCTACTTCCAATACCATCATTCATTGTAGGAATGAGTTAATGAAGCTTTCATTTGACAACACCACTTTTGAATTGAATATCTTTTTCGTGGCCAAACAACCGAGTGAGTGTGAGGATGTCTGGGAGGTCGACATTATTAAGACCATAGTGCGAGACCACTTTGAGAATGAGTTCTTTGAGGACTAATTGGAGAAAGCCTTATTGAGGAGTGAACCTCATGAACCTTTAGATTGTCATGATAAGGCTTTAAGAGAAATGCCTTCCCTAGGTCATGGGAGTGCCCAATGTATGCATATGGGTCAATGGATCCCTTCTTTTGAACCTCTCGAACCTAGTGATACAAAGCCAATTCCATCGGAGGTCAAGCCTCCTATTCCCGAAAGGAAACCATTACTAACTACTTTGAAGTATCCATTTTTGGGTGATGGTGAGTCCTATCCCGTTGTCATTTCTTCCACCCTATCTTTGAGCCAAGAGGGAAGCTTGATAGACTTGCTTAAACACCATAGGAAAGCTATAGGGTGGACCATTTCCGATCTCCATGGTATTCGTCCTCTTTTGTGCACACATCGCATTTTTCTAGAAGAAGGAGCTAAAACTGTGCGTCAAATGCAACGGAGATTAAATCCTAACATGAAGGAAGTGGTAAAGGGTGAGGTGCTGAAATTGCTTGATGCGGGTATCATTTACCCCATCTCATACTCTAAGTGGGTAAGTCCTACCAAAGTGGTACCCGAAAAATCGGGTGTCACAGTAGTTAAGAATATGAAGAATGAGCTAGTGCCCACCTGTATCCAAACCGAGTTAAGAATATGCATACCGACGCATGCCCTTTGGCTTGTGCAATGCACCGGCCACATTTCAAAGATGTATGATGAGTATCTTTAGTGACATGGTGGAACATATTGTAGAAGTGTTCATGGATGATTTCTCGGTTTACAGGGACACCTTTGAGGGATGCCTTGAAAATCTAGGAAAGGTGTTGGAGCGATGTGAGGAAAGTAACCTAGTCCTTAATTGGGAAAAATGTCATTTCATGGTTACTAGCGGAATTGTGTTAGGTCACATTGTGTCTTCCAAGGGGATAGAGGTTGATAAGGCTAAGATTGAATTAATTCTAAAACTACCTCCTCCCATGTGTGTTAAGGATGTGCGATCATTCCTTGGGCATACCGGTTTCTACTAGTGGTTTATTGAGGGATTTAGTGTAATAGCTAGGCCAATGTGTCAACCCTTGTCCCTTGACATGCCATTTGAGTGGACCCCATCATGTCAACAAGCCTTTGATATTTTAAAAGGGTCCTTAACCTCCGCCCCAATCTTGCTTGCACCCAATTGGTCACATCCCTTTGAATTTATGTGCGACGCGAGTGACTACGCCGTGGGGGCTATTTTGGGACAACAAATTAACAAAAAGCCTCATGTCATATATTATGCTTCTAAAACCCATAATGACGCCCAAGTCAATTACACCACAACTGAAAAAGAACTTCTTGTAGTGGTCTTTGCATTAGATAAGTTTCATTCTTACTTGATAGGGTCACTAGTCATCATATACACCGATCATGCGGCCCTTAAGTATATTCTCACCAAACCCGATGCAAAACCTCACCTCATTCGGTGGATTCTATTGCTTCAAAAATTTCACATTGAGATGCAAGATAAAAAAAAGGGGTAGAAAATGTAGTAGCGGACCATTTGTCCCGGCTCCCCCTTGATGGAAGAGCCACCAACTCCACCCCTATAAATGAACATTTTCCGGATAAGCAAATTTTGCATGTGCAATCTTTGGAGAAAGTTCCCCCACCATGGTTTGCGGATATTGCAAATTACGTTGTGACTAGTGAGCTTCCATCCCGTTGGTCATCCATTGATAAGCGCAAATTCTTCCGAAATGTGCGTTATTTTTTATGGGATGATCATCACCTCTTCAATTATTTTCTGGATCAAATTATATGGCGTTGTGTGCCTAATCATGAATTCTAGGAAGTCATGGAGTTTTGCCACTCCCAAGCTTTTGGAAGACATTTTTCCTCCAAAAAGACCACTGCCAAGATTCTTTAATATGGCCTTTATTGGCCAACTATCTTTAGGGATGTGCATGCATTTTGTCTTGCATGTGATAGGTGCCAAAGGTTAGGAACTCTTAGTAAAAGTCATATGATGCCTCTTCAGCCTATTACCATTTTGGAAATCTTTGATTGTTGGGGAATCGACTTCATGGGACCCTTTATTAATTCTTTTAGCTATCTTTATATCTTAGTGGCGGTGGACTGTGTCAAAATGGGTGGAGGCCATTGCCTCCCAGAACAATAACCACCAAGTGGTGGTTCGCTTTTTGAAGGAGAACCTTTTCTCAAGATATGGTAGGCCCCAAGCTATCATAAGTGATGATGGCTCACACTTTTGTAATAGACCCTTTGCATTCCTATTGAAGATGTATGGTATGATTCATAAGGTCGGTCTACCTTACCACCCTCAAACCCAAGGGCAAGTTGAGTTAGCTAATAGGGAAATTAAAAGAATCCTTGAAAGAACCATCAACCCTAATAGAAAGGATTGGTCCCTTAGGCTAACCGATGCATTGTGGGCCTACCGTACGGGTTACAAGACCGTGCTTGGTGCATCACCATATTAACTTATTTATGGAAAGGCTTGCCACCTCTCGGTGGAAATTAAGCATAAAGCCTATTGGGCCATCCGGCAATGTAATGAGGACTTTGAGACCGCGGGGGCCCATTAAAAGCTTCAATTGAATAAACTTGATGAACTCCATAATGATGCTTTCGAAAATGCTAAGATTGCTAAAACCTGCATGAAGAAGTTCCATGACCAACACATTCTTCGTAAATCCTTTAGAGTTGGTCAAAGGTTCTTCTTTATGACTCGCGCCTTCATTTGTTTCCAGAAAAATTATAGAGTAAATGGGTGGGTCCTTACCTTGTTACCGATATTTTTCCCCATGGAGCTATAGAAGTGAAGAATCTCACTAATGGGGCAGGTTTCAAGGTGAATGGCCAAAGGTTGAAGCCCTACTTTGAGACTTTCCAAGGCGAAGTGGAGTGTGTGGATCTCATTGATCCACCATCTTTTAATTTATGATAATCTATGCTCTTGTCCTTTAGGAGTAGGAGTAGTTTAGATTAGCTCCCTTAATTTTCTTTGATTTTTCTTAATTTTGGTTGTTTTATTTTAGCTAAGAATAATGTTGTGTTTAAAGCATTCTAGGGTAGTTTTTGAGTGAGGGTCTTTGTAGTTAGTTTCTTTTCCATTTTAGGTTTGGTTAGAAGCAGCTAAGCAGTTTTTGATGGGCCTTACCATTTGTTGATTGGGGAGAATCAAATGATTTGATTTAGTGTAGGGAGTCCCAACTGTATTGTATCTCCATACATCACCTTTGATTCCTTTGCATGTGACCTCTTAGGCTTATAAGAGGAGGGGCTTCCGGGCCTCAATTCCTTGTATTCATTTCTCCTCTTATTCAGCCTCATTGTTGCATTAGTCCTCTTTGTTTCAGCCCCATCCATGGCTTCTAAGGATCCTTCCAAGGCAAGCGAGAGTGCCCCCTGAGCCTCGAACTTCGATGAGATGGAGGACCCGGATTACGCCGCATTCTTGCGGGCTTGCACTTGTACCTCCTTATCCCGCCTTCCATTTTATGATGCTGTCATGGTTGCTTGCTTGGTGGTTTCTCGTCTCCTCGACGAGTTGGCCCCCTCATCTTCCAGCTCAACCAAAAAGGAGGCCACTGCGTCTTCTGGCTCTACCACTTCCAAGAAGTAGGCTCAAGTAACCCACCTAGTGGTAGTTGCATTGTAGGTCATTGTGTCTCGAACTCCTATTGTAGGAGTCCTTATCTTTCATATCCTTGTTGTTTAGGCTACCTTTGGCATTTTAATGTTCGATTTCATTCTTTAATGAAATGGTGGGTTGCTTTATCACTTTCCTATTGCCTTATTTCTTTTTTGTGTGGCTTCTTGTATTGCATTAAGGACAATACAACGTTCTAGGTGGGGGGTGAGGGTAGATTGTAGGGCATTCTCCCCTGCTCTTACTGTTTTGGGCCTAATTTTTTGCTTCCTTTATGTTTTTTGTGCCGAATAGAGAAAATTTTTTCGAGCTGTGTGATTTTTGTTTTGAGCGTACATATGGTGGTCTTAGCGTAAATATGGTGCGACCACCGTGTGTATGCTGATGTGGCACGTTATAACTCGCAGGCTGATGGTTCATTTCCTTATTGACCGTACGTACAGTGGTTTCGTGTGTATGCACGGTCCTGATTGCCCGAGCGCGGGTACGCTGGCTCTCCGGCACCATACGTATGCACTTAAGCACCATACATACGGTGCCCCCCCCCCCCCCCCCCCCCCGGATTTCTATATAAGCTTTCATTTTTTGAATCCTAACTCATTTCTAAACTTAGTCGACTCAGAGCTAACTCAGTAAGGGTGTGTGAGGGAGTGTTTGGGAGTGCAACGAATCCTTGCTGAATTTTAGTCGTAGTCCTTCTTGCCTGTGCCTGTCTTTGGCCCACTTCTAGGTATTTCTTGAGTCTTTTCCTTCTTCATTTTCTTATTCTTCTTTTGTAGTTATTCCTAGTTTAGTAGTTTAGTTAGCTCACTAGTGTAGATGACTCTGCTAACCAAGAAGGTCCGTAGGATTCTCGTTGCGTTTGATGCCTCCCGGTTTGTTGACAGGAAGGCCCAGTAGCAATATGAACAGATATTTAGTAGGAGGGGTCCAGTGCAGGAGAGAGCGATGGCTGTCGATCACTTTGTGGGCGAGCCATACCTTTGGAGAGAGATGTTTGAGGGTCGGGGTTGGCTGCGGTTAGCATCGTACAGTGGCTGGCATAGGGCTAGTTTGGTCGCCGAGCTGATGGCCAACATCCGAGCACTCTCAGATGTTGCCAAGATGAGCGCATAGTTTCCACTATTAGGAGTAAGACCATTAGCATTACCCCAACCACCTTTGCAGAGTTCTTCAGGCTACCCCGGGTTTATGACCCAGCTTTGAGTTAGCCCCAACAGGGAGAGGTAGAGCACGAGGTTATGGTTGCTGAGATTTGCCTGCCCGATACCCAGTGGATTTCTTCTCAGATTGAGAAGAAACTCCTTGCTCCAAGATATACACCGATGTTTGTTTTTACCCGTGGGTCAATCTTTCCACTATGGCGACGAGAAGAGGTGAGTTGGCTTAGAGGACTGTTACTCTATGCCCTGGGGACGGGTAGGACTATTGACTTGCCTAGATACATATTTGGCGCTTTCTACGAGTCCTCGGCTTCTACGAAGCCATAGGGGCATTACTATTTACAGGCATGATAACCGAGCTTATTTCACGTGCCGGAGTGGCAGTTCCAGATGACGCTCCTTTAGCCCCGACACTTGCACCGATCGCCCTATCCACTCAGAACAGGGTGGCAGGTCAGCTAGCGGGCATCCAGAGATGGGTCGAGTCACTTGTTCAGGCACAGTAGACAGCCCAGTAGCAGTAGCAGCAGCAGCAGGTCCCAACCGAATGCGAGCAGTAGCAGCCTCAGGCCGAGGGAGAGCTACAGCTAGCCTAGGCAAGTCCAGTGTTTCAGGCATTTGCCTAGATATTAGACCAGCAGAGTGAACATATCGAAAGGCAGACTGCAACTATCCAAATGATGCCGCAGTCAGTTGCATGTCTTCAGGCAGCCCATACTGAGCTTGGTCAGAGGTGTGCAACTCTTGAGACTGCCCACACAGCACAGATCACTGCCGTAAATACAACTTTGGGCACTCAGATTGCAAAGCTTCAGGCCTCTCAGTCTAGGTTTCAGGAGGAGGTTCATCAATGTAAACATCCCATTTTTGCCCGCTTAGCAATCTCCGACCCGACCGGGCTCGATTTCAAGCATCTCAACAATACAGGCTCAAGATGAGCCTTTCAATCTCAATCCAACCAATTGGTCACTTTTCGGGCCCACAAGGACCTGCGGGAGCCATAAGCACCATTATTCCAAGCAGCTTTCCAGATCGGGCGGTCCCGAAAACCAACACCATTCAGGTAGCTTCCTAGGATCGGGCGATCTCTAGGACCAACACCTCATCAAGTTCCAGACGGTTCACTTCTGGCGTCTGCTAGCCCGCCAATGTAGAGTGTCCGTCATTTGGTAGCCCTCCGAGACCAAGCGTTCTCAGAGACCAACACCACCAATTCAGGTAGCTTTCTGGGACCAGGTATTCTCAGGAACCAACACCACCCCTAAAGGTAGTTCTCTAAGACCGGACGTTCTTAGAGACCCCAATACCGCACAGGTAGTTTTTCGAGACCGGGTGGTCTCGGGAACCAACACCTAGGTCAACACCGGTGCCTACTAGCCCGACTCGGTGAAAAATTGCCAAACCCGCCCCTTGGGCCTTCAGGCACGCTTTGGGAAAGTTCAAAATCTCTCAAAATAATAAGTCCATCCTTCCAAAATATTGTCAAATCATTAGGCATCCCCCGCACGCCATTTGGTCCAAATCCGATCTTATTCTACCCACTCCAGCCAAAATGACCGTTTTGCCCCTGAACACCTCAACACTGCACAAACCCCACCGAACGGTAAAAGACTCTCCCAAAATTGTCCCTGAATAACTCCACACGTTTAACACAACACACCAAACCATTCCTGACCATTTCCAGCCAATTCGGGTCAAAGTGACTGTTTTACCCCTGAAAATGCAAACATGCCTCGTAATAGCACCGGCCTTGGGACTTCGAGCAAAGGGTTTCACCACACGCCCTTGTTTAACCCGAGGAGGACCCTATGACACTAAACTCACACGACTCGATAAAAGTTCCCTGGAGCGTCTCGCAGACGCTCCGCCTAAATTGTCTTTTCTCCCGATTCCCTTGTTATAACGCACCGTCAATTGAGTTGAGAAATGCGTAAATCAAGAAACTCTCGAAAGCTCGTTCATAGATCTTTCCATTGATACGGCTCGATTGAATAGATTGCTTCATGAAGCCCTCCATCGTACGGTGCAAAAAATATAACTTTCAGCAGCCCCTGGAGCGTCTCGCAGACGCTCCGCTAAGGTTTACTTTTTCTCCGATTCCCTAATCAAAACGCACTGTCAAATGACTTGAGAAATGCGTAAATCAGGGAATTTCCAAAAGTATTTCCAGAATACTGCATTGGTACGGTCCGATCGAAAAGATCGCTTCCCGAAGACCTTGATCATGCAATACAAAAATAGTTACTTTTGAACACCCTCGGAGCGTATCACAGACGCTCCACAAACATATCCTTTTTTGGCACACTTCCCGAGACTATATCCCACGCTTCTAAACATAATTCAAACTTTTTGAAAACATGAAAGTTCACGAGAAACCTTAAGAGAACACCGTGTGTGCAACCGACTCCCCCGAAACCTTTCCAGTTGGCTCAATTATTGAGGCAAAGTTTAAACGAACATTCCTGGTGGTGGAGTGTATGCTACATGCGCCCATATTTTGATCAGATCGACCAAATTTCAATCAACAGTCAAGATTGAGTCAGTACAATGGGTGACACGTGGCATTATGCCAGTGGAATAGTACCCACGCATGTAGCACATACACCTGTGTAAATTTTACACAAGTGCATGTCCTACATGCGCCAGTGTCCGAAAGTTTTACCTATAAATAGAGGCTTCCCCCTTTGCATATTCCAACTCCGATTCCTGATACAAAGCTCTACTGAAGTCACTCCAGAACTATGAATCTCTATACACACTTCATCCCTCCAACACTTAGCTTAGACTCCATCATCCCTAAGCCTATATACTTCACATATAAAGCCTTATACACCATCAAACACTCCCTACCAGCCCTTTAAGCCTTCTTGAAGTCATTCAAGCTTCAATCAAAACCTCTTTGGAATATTACAGGTGTGTTGAAGGCAAAAGGTGGTATCTCTTTTACATTTGTGTCTTCCCCTACTCTTCCCTTCTCCCTCCTAGCCTACTTAGGCTATTTTCTATTTTAATCCTCGTTTTCAACCCCCCTTTCTTGCATGCTTGAGCCAAGAGGGCTCTTAGATCATAACTAGAGGAAAGCAAGTGAGAGCCACCGTGTAGGGAGATCTCTCACTAGCCTACTTTAAGATGGTATGACCTAGGAGCCCCTTGTTTATGTGGTGTAGCCTAAAAGCCTTGTATGTGATCATGGCATTTTGCATATTACTATTTTGATCATGTTTTGCATGCTTGGCTTCATTTTATGCTTGTTGTCATGTTCTATGATGCTTATATTTCTCTTAAAACTCCATGTCATTTCTAAACTCTATATTTCTTCCAAAAATTGGTCTAAGAGTTGGCTCCTTGAAGCTTAGAAAAACCTCTACTAACCCCTAACTCTCATTTTGGCATCATTGCATTTTAACTTGCATAAAGGTTGCTTTCTATTTCTCTAATTTTCAAGATTTCTATTCTTTCAAGTATAGTGGTTGGAATGGCCCCATGGAACCCTTTCTTTAGTGATCTCCCTTTTGTTGGCCATATGAACCCTCTCTTGATAGAAGGTTTCTCTTGAAAAATGATTTTCAAAATCCTTCTCAAAAGATGATTTTCAAAAATGCATTCTCTCCATCTTTGTATCAAAAATGATTTTTCAAAAATTGCCATCATTACGTTGATTTTTGAAACCCCCACTCTTGTCAAGATAAAGGTTATAATGGCCATGAGGAAACCATCCTTGGAATAGTCTCCAATCACCAACCATATAAACCATACTCTTGGCTACAGTCAAAGTTTTTATGGAAATTATCTTCAAAAGGGTTGTCCACCAAAATCCATTGCATAGCATGTTTTGTTTTTCAAAACTCTTTCCAAAAGTGCATTAAACCAACTTCTAAAATCATTTTCCAATCCAACCCTAGGTTAACTTGACCCTAGTTGTCTAATCCTAGGTTAACTTGACCCTAGTTGTTTCACCCTAGGTTAACTTGACCCTAGTTATCCAACTCTAGGTTAACTTGACCCTAGTTGTCTAACTCTAAGTTAACTTGACCCTAACTATCCAACCCTAGGTTAACTTGACCCTAGTTATCTAACCCTAGGTTAACTTGACCCTAGTTATCTAACCCTAGGTTAACTTTACCCTAGTTATCTAACCATAGGTTAACTTGACTCTAGTTCATTCACCCTAGGTTAACCTAACCCAAGTTAATTAACCTTAGGTCACCCCTAACCCTAGGCCAACCCAACCTAGGTTAATATACTTCAAGGTTCCAACTCATGAACCCTTTTTGAATGATCTTCCAATTTTAAACTATTCTTATAACCCATTTTTTTTAAAAAAACCTCCTACTCTCTTGATTTTAAAAAAAAAAAAAAAAAACCAACTCCATAAACTCTTCAACTATTCTTACACTCCATCTTCAAGATATTTCCAAAGAATGCTTTCAAAAGGTCACAAACCTAAGGTGTCCCTAGCGCCCTCATGGTTAGGGATTCCAAGGACAAGTGATAAACCAAGAACAACATCTAAGGTTGTCCATATGAGGATTCTAGACCCTTAGCCATTTCCAAAAAACCATTTTCAAAAACTAATTCATCAAAACATTCTAAAGTTATGCCTCCAAGGTTTTCAAAACAAGACTTCAAAAATACTTTCAAGTTCTCTTGAGTCATACCAAAGCATTTTTTTCAAAACTCCCTCAAGTTAATCCAAAAGCATTTTCAAAACACTCCACCATCCAATTTCAAGTCAAAACTTCCAAGACCACAAAGAGTCTTCAACTTTCAAGACCACAAAAAGTCTTCAACTTCCAAAGACCTTCAAGTGTCTTAAACTTTTCCAAAGATTCCAAATTATCTTCAAACATTCCAAAAGCCCTAATGCGCTTATTTTCCATCGGGCTCTTGCCCAAACTACGAATGACCTGATTCTCGCCAAATGAGATACGTAGGCAACCTAAAATGGTGCGATCATAACTTTTATTCCAACTCCAATCCCTTTTTCAAAAATTCTAATCAATTCAAAGTTCATATTCCAAACTCTTTTAAAACCCTTATTATTTTCAAACTTTTTCCAAAAACTTGCATCATACATTATCTATCCGAAAAGTGATGACTAAACCCCATTTTCAAAATTCTAAAGTGGATATTAAATGGACAATGGTAACCGGTTATTCTAGTGAGTGAACAAAAGGTGATTAGACATGTAGGTACCGAAAGGGCGGGGTAGGGTGATGGTCTTAGGATATCTTCCCTACACGTAACCAACCCCCGAACCATAGATTTCTGTTTTCAAATGATCAAAATGGAGTTATTTTCTAAAAGGGCTTAAATCTTTCCAAAGGTTACCAAACAACCTATGTCCTTAAAAACCCTCTCATGAGGGAGTTTTCAAAACCTTTTCCAAAAAACCCTAAGTTTAATCTTCGGATTAACACTTAGTTTTAGGTGCCCTAACTCACCTTAATTAAGTTAGGTGGCAACTCCTATTTTTCTGAAAAGCCCTCAGTCAAACCAATTTTCATACATAGTCGCACTTGTCATTCTAGGAGGACGAGTTTTAGTGACAGAGTTCCGTGCTTTAGGGTCTTCGAGCCAAAAGGACCTTGGACACCTAAAAATCGAGGCGCGACAGTCAGAAGCAGGCACGACAGAGTCAGATGCTGACTGACATCTTGGCAAGACTTCGGGGGGATGAGGAGCCCAACTTTCCTGATTTAGCTGTTGGTGGTACAGACCTTACATCTCTAGGAGAGCATGATTTCCAGGATGATGATGAGTTTGGACTTAGGCAGGGCGGAGTTTAGATAGCATCATGTGTATAGTGTCATATGTATAGCATCTCATGTACATCCCATGTATACATTTCATTCACAAATGTATCTAAAACTCTGCAGCATTTTTGATGTAGTCCATTTCAGTTCTATATGATTACATACATGTTTTGAGCTTACATGATATATTTATTTCAGTGTACGTCGACCTCTTGTATATACAGGTTCTTGTTCAGGTATGAGTTAGTGGATATTTTGTCTTTATCTATTGCATGATGGTAAGAGGTTGACGGTATTGTATGGTTTCTCTCATCATGTACTTCTCATTGTCAGCATCCATTAGTGATCTATTGATTGACCTTTATTATCCATAGTGGATATATTGATATTTCACATGAGGGACCATAACATATCTTATGAGATTCAATTTTGGATTCATGAATAATTAAGGGTTAGTATGGGGGCATGGTCATAATATGATGAGCATTATTATTCTTTGATTTCGATACGAACGTGATATGGTTTTGGTTACATTATGACGAGATGATTGCATTTATGAGCACGGATCATACTAAGTAGTGTACATTGTTAATCTGTGTATCCATAACCTAATTGAGTGGAGATCATTATTCGGTGAGAGTAGCGCCTAATGCTTTATTGGAGAGATTTTTACATTCACTTGAATAAATATTTATTGAGCTCTCGTATTCAAAAAATGACTTCATTATACTTGCGATTGGCTTGTTGGGTTGATATCGATTTGCATTGGTTGGCACTTATAGTCCATCAAGATCTATATATACACAATACTTGGTTTGGAGATGATTTAAGGCCTTCTTTGTTGATTTTGAGCCACCGAGTTTTATTGCATTTTTCCTTCTCTTTGACACCATATCTTCACACCCTTTGTGATGAAATTCTAAATCTCATGAAAAAAAAGAGAGAGAAGAAGAAAAAAATCATTAGCGGCAAGAGAAAGCATCCCCATTCTTTGCAATTCCAAGAAAGAAAAAAAAAACGAAGAAGAAAAGGGGAAACAAAAAAATGATTGACAGATGAAGGGAATTAACACCTTACAAAGAAGTAAGAGTGATGTTGGAAGATTCAAAAGTTGGAAGGGGATGATGGCCTTTAAAGAAAAATATTGATTTCACATGTATTAAAATTTCACACCTTTCCTTTCCTTCTTACCATGCCTTGATAACCCCTTAACCTTCCCTTACAAAGTCCTTAATGATCCGAAGCATGTTCTTCAATTGAGATCTTGATGGAATATGAGACATTATTTGCACATCATGCTTAAGCGATATCTATGCCATAAAGCATTCTTTCATGAAGTTATGCTAAGTCGATGCACTTGCATCATATCGTTTTCTTAATTTGGTTCGCTTTTTTGCATGACTCACACATTTACTCTTTTATTAAGAGCAACCAAGTGAGATCAACCGTGTGTTCGATTATTTCTTGAGTGTATGCCCGGAGAGTGTTTGGATCGAGGCTTTAAGGTTGTTGGTGTGAAGTGAAGCATTGTAAACTATTGTTTATGATCCTAGTACACACACACTCATGAATCTTGACATAATATTTTCATAGGCCCGTCTTGTTTGTATTGGAAGAGGAGATTCATTGTTTTGAGTATTGTGCCAAATCCCCAAGCATTTCTCCTCTATTGTTCTAAATCTAGGATTGTTGATTATAAGCCGATGTTTATGGGTATCATTACTGCAAGCCCTCACGAGACACCACCCGTCCATTAGGGGTAACCTAGGGGTTCAAAGGCTTGATGCATATGCTAAATGCATCTGGGACTCTCTCGAAATTGGAGATTATCTTGCTGTATATATTTGGTTTTACTTTTCGCATTTTTGTTAAGGACTAGCAAAAGTTAGGTGGGGGGTGGTGATTACACTCCAAAAAATGTAATTTTAAGTCCCTAAATAGCTATTGTTAGTCCAATTAGGGTGTATATATTCCTCATTTTAGTATAATAATTGTTTTAATAAGTGTTTGTAGGTATTTTGAAGGTTTTGAGTGGAGAAAGGGCAAATTTGAAGCAAAAAGAGTAAAAATTGCACTAATCATACGTACGGTAGGAGTCACCGTACGTATGGTGGTCCCACCGTACATACGCCTGCAGCAGAAATCCAAACTTCAGAGAGTGCGATTCAGCGTCAACCTTATCGTACGTACGGTATGTCCACCGTACGTACAGTGAATAGTACCGTAAGTACGGTACCGGCAAATTCTGTGCGTGTTTTGAGGCTATATCTTCGAAAAATGATGCAAATTTTGTATCTATCATCAGTTATAGATTAGATTTTCTGTTAGAACATACTGTAGAGAGAGAAAGTGGGTTTGTTTTGTATTTTCTTGCATTTTCTTATATTTTCTTTGTAATCAAACACTATTTTCTACATCAATCAATGAGAAATCTTCAATTCTTCATGCTTTCTCCTATAGAATCAAGTAGCTAAACCTTCCTTAGATGCAATTGTGAAGATCTACCAAGGATCTTCAAAGTCTTCAATGGAGGTATATGAATTTCAATAATTTATCCTATGTTTTCTTCAATTTTGTCTCAATTGAGTTGTAGACCCATAGAACACTTAGATTCATAATATAGGTTGGTAATTACTATGCACAATCTTTTAATTGGTATATGAATTGCACAATTGAGAGTTTATCTCTATTATTCCTACAATTGAACATCAATTTACACTTAATTGAACATGAATTCAAGTTTTTATAGTCGAAATCCTCCGAATCAAGGATCCATAGAGTGACCCTTGACTTGAGTTATACAAATCTCTATTGAAAACCTTGTAAAGAATTGGTGAATTGAAGCAATTATATCCAAACTTTCCGTTAATTATTTTCAAATTTAGATAGAATTGTTCTTCATACTTAGCATGATTTGTCAAAATTGTAATTACAACTCTCTGATCATCAACATATTTAAGGTTTTTCTTTAGATAGTTTCAATTTATTTAAGTGATTTTCTAATTCGAATCAATTGTTTGTTGTTTGTTTATGTGACGCCTATATTTAGTTTTGTCCCTTGAGAGAGAATGATATCGGACACTATCAATTTATATTTTAATCGTGATACTCGTACTTTACAAAAAAATTCAAATTCACAACATATTCTAGAGCGATTCATTTAGGTTTTGAATAAAATTAAATAAAAAATAATAATAATTTTCTTTCCAAACAAGCTGTTATAAGGGATCCAAATCCATCACGTTCTCCTACTGCTGCTTTGGTTCTTGAATGCCAGTCAGCATTAAATATCAGTAGCACGTGGGGCCTTGGAGAATTATTAGAGGCTAGCTCGTGGCTGTCTTCGCTCCATCAACTATCAAGTTACATCAAAATCATTTGATCTGTTTTCATATTTTCCGATCCCGACAAAGCAATAAATAACTTTATTAAATGGACCTGAAGTTAGGTTTGAGAAAGAGAAAGTTGAGGTCTTGTCAACTCTAACGTTTTTTTTATTTATAGAAAATGGATATTATTGTCTCACAATATTACACAATTATCTATAAAAAAATTTATCATACTTATATTAGGGTACATTGCCTTAAGTCTAACCTCGAGTTTTTGAGTGCTGAAACAATAAAGAATATGTTTAGTTTTATTTAATAATTATAAAAATTTAAACTTAAGCATTAAACGAAAAAAATTTAATTTTTACTCATAAACTCAACCATTCAATGGTTTTGTCAGCTCTAATCAAACTCTGAATTCAGTAGTGATTTCTTTGAATCTAAATCAACCACTCAATGGTCTAGTCTTGTCATCTCTAATCAAACCCTAAATTGCAGTAGTGATTTTCATGAATCTAAATCAACCACTCAATGGTCTGGTCTTGTCAGCTCTAGTCAAACCTTGAATTTCAATAGTGATTTTCTTGAATCTAAATCAACCACTCAATGGTTTGGTCTTATCAGCTCTAATAATTCCGGTAGTGATTTTCTTGAATTTAAATCAACCACTCAATGGTCTGGTCTTGTCAATTCTAATCAAATCTTGAATTCCAGTAGTGATTTTCTTGAATCTAAATCCGAGAATAGACAAACACTGTAATTTGGTTACAAATGAATAAGCCTTTATTGAGTAATTCATAGCAAAAAATCAAGAAAAGTCCAAATATAAGGGTGTTAGCTTTTCAGTGTGGAGCTTAATTACCAAGTCGAAAAGATCAAATAAAAATCGTAAGAACAAACCTCATTCTTACAATCCATAATTTCTTCATGTTAAATCTAACTCTTTAAACTATCATAAGTAAATAAAAGAGACATTTAAGATTTCTAAATTGTATAAGATTTTCTTGAAAAAGATAAAAAAGAGCAAGAATATGTTGTAATGTAGACTTTTTAGACTTGCCATGCGACGACTTTTTATTGGACCATGTCATTAATAGAGGAAATCTGTAATTTATTACCGATGAAAAGGACTTTATTAAGTTATTTGTAGCGAAAAATCAAAAAAAGTCAAAATACAAGTGTTGGTTTCTCAGTGTGGAGCTTACCAAACAAAAAAGGTCAAACAAAAATCATAAGAAGTAACCTCGTCCTTACAATTCATCATTTCTTCATCTTAAAATAAATCTTTAAACTTCCAAAAGTAAATAAAGAAGAATTTAGTTTAAAATGTTTACAGATGATGTGGATGTTCATCAACGAAAATACTGGGCGGTGGGAAGACTCACACTCTCTCACTTTTCTTTTCCTTCATTTTTATTTTTAGTTTTTTTGTACAAAATCAAATGAAAAAGGAAAAGTAATTTTCTTTTCCAAACAGGCTGCTTTAGAGGATCCAAATACATCACGTTCTCCTACTGCTGTTTTGGTTCTTGAATGCCAATCAGCATTAAATATCAGTAGCACGTGGGGCCTTGAAGAATTATTAGAAGCTAGCTCGTGGTTGTCTTCGCTCCATCAACTATCAGGTTCCTTCAAAATCATTTGATCTGTTTTCGATATTTTCCTATCCCGACAAAGCAATACATAGCTTTATTAAATGGACCTGAAGTTAGGTTTGAGAAGTATTGTCAACTCTAATTTTTTTTTATTAAAAATAAATATTCATAAAAAGTTATTGTCTCTCAACACGGCCCAATCATTTACATAAAAAACTTTTACATACTTATGTCGGGACACCTTGTCTTAAGTCTAACCCCGAGCTCCAAGTGCTAAAGCAATGTACATTTAATTCCATCAAATAATTATGAAAATTTAAACCTAAACATTCAACAAAAAAAATTTGTATTCTTACTCACGATATCAACCAGTCAACGGTCTTGTCAGCTCTAATCAAATCCTGAATTTCAGTAGTGATTTTCTTAAATCTAAATTCGAGAATAGAGAAACATTGTAATTTGGTTACAAATGAATAAGCATTTATTGAGTAATTCATAGCAAAAAATCAAGCAAAGTCAAAATATAAGGGTGTTAGCTTTTCAGTGTGGAGTTCACCATGTCGAAAAGATCAAATAAAAATCATAAGAACAAACCTCCTTCTTACAATCCATCATTTCTTCATCTTAAATTTAACTCTTTAAACTATCATAAGTAAATAAAAGAGACATTTAAGATTTCAAAGTTGTTTAAGATTTTCTCAAAAAAGATAAAGAGAGCGAGAATATGGTGTGATGCATATTTTTTAAACTTGCCATGTGACGACTTTTTATTGGACCATGTCATTGATAGCAACAAGTGCACATTTCTTGACAGTAGTAAAACCGCTGCCTCTATCAAGTTACTTCAAAATCATATGATCTGTTTTTGATATTTTCCTATCCCGACAAAGCAACAACTAGCTTTATAATTAAATGGAAGTGAAGTTGGGTTTGAGAAAGTTGGAAGTCTTGGCAACTCTAATCGAACCCTGAATTCCGTTAGTGATTTTTTTGAATCCAAATCTTAGAATAGAGGAAATCTGTAATTTATTACCAATGAAAAGGACTTTATTGAGTAACTTGTAGCGAAAAATAGAAAAGTCGAAATACAAGTGTTAGTTTCTCAGTGTCGAGCTTACCAAACAGAAAAGGTCAAATAAAAATCATAGGAAGTAACCTCGTCCTTACAATTCATCATTTCTTCATCTTAAAATAAATCTATAAACTACCAAAAGGAAATAAAGAAGAATTTAGTTTAAAATGTTTACAGATGATGTGGATGTTCATCCACGAAATACCCATAACTAATGCAGAGTAATGAAATTCATAAATGTCAATCTCGAAATCACGAGAAACTTGGTAGGGTTAAAACTTGTTGAAGATCAAAATTCATACTATAATTTTCAGGTGTTCGTGCACAAATTAATGATAAGCTCAAGCATAAAGCCAACAAAGTCCCTAATTTTATAAAATCTCACGTATTTTAGTAAAGGCCTTGGCTAGTTTTACATTTCTTTGGACAAAAAGGCCTCCCAGTCTAGATGAGATAACAAGGTCAATTAAAAAAAGGTCCAAAATAAATTAAACTAGTGAATTTCGAGAAAAAAAAAAACACGGGTTTAACAAAGAAAATTGAACAAATAAAAACTTTTTTGAAGGCCCCAAATTTTATAAAACTTACATATTATTAAGACCATATATAGGATTTATATCTTTTGGTTTTTTCTTTGAAAAAAGACCCTGATCCGAATAAGAAAAAGGCTTCTTAAATAAAAGAGCTCAAAATCAACACTCTAGTTAACTTTAAAGAAAAAACACCGTTTGCTAACGCAAAAAAAAAAAAAAAAAAAAAACAGAGGGAGAGATTTTGAATCATAAATTTGCAACAATATTAAAAATATAAAAATAAAAAAAAATTCAATTATATTATCACTTTATGCTCAAATTATTCCGAGCCGGCTCTGCTTTCTAGTTATCTTTTTTTCATACTTTTTCTACGCACTTTCCTACATTAATAAACCATATGCAAAAAAGTACGCCAGTTGTGCCTTGTCGACTGCTTTTTAAATAGGTGGTTATACCTCTTTTGTCCTTGGACCTGTGATAATTCAATGCATTACGCGGTTGATGTTGTTTATCCTACATCGAAGGACCTTTCAAATGTCTAGAAAAGATTTGTTTGAAAGTTTTACCCATTTTACGAAAATTTTATTTTGTACCTACTGATTTACTTGTGCTCCGTTTAGAATTTGAATTTTTAGTTAAAAAAAATAATAATAATAATAATAAAATAAAAAAATAATTTTGTTATATTTTCTATTCTATTTTTTTTTTAACTAAAAATTTGAGTTTTAAACAAAGTATTAGTTCTCAACGTGCTCTACGTTAAACTATCTTCAAAAGTTTTGGTATCAAATGATTGATACTAAGACTGCTTTGTTATCCAGTAAAATACATTTTTGTAAAATATTTTCCTAATTTTTGGTGTCTGATTGCAAAAAATAGAGTAAAACCTTTTTGCAAAATATTTTTCAACATATTGACATAAAATAACTTACCGAACTCAGATATTTAAGTCATTTTATGAATCGCATACATGTGAAAGCTGATCTTATTGCGAAAATACAAGATGAGAGTACGGTTGTTGAAGGCTAGTGCAGCCCCTATATCTCTATTGTTGGAACCAGCATTCGACGTCAGTAGTTACTTCGCGTCGTCGCCAATGACCACTTTGAGGAGGCTAGTTAATATGATTAACGTTCCTCTGGGATGTTTGTTGTATTGGATTCATTCTAGATAAATTCCATGTAACTTTTATTTTAAGTGAATAAATTAGGTTTTTTTTGATTGCTTTTTTAGTTTGAATTGGTTGATGAGTTTTTTTTTTTTTTTTAATGTATGCTTGTGTTAGTTTCACGATCAACTAACGCCACCAAATGCAGTAAATGTGTCTGCTTTTTAAAAATTCCATTAATTGTTTGATAAAATATCTCAAACAAAGAAAATTTACCCCCTATTATCTTGACACAATTGGTCGATGGAAAATAGAATTTGCTACTTCAAACAATATCCACTCAACCAACAAAACCCTTTAAAGAGGTAACGATATCCATTCGAAAAACTGAAATCTTCTTATTTATTAACTAGTTTCCTTGTGTGGATAAAGGGGTTTGATGGAAAATGGGCCTTATATTGTTTGATGTAATGCTTGTGTGAATCGTATAAAGTTGAAGTTCCAAGCTTTCTAAGAGCAACCCATTCACCCATTGATGGGACAGTAGGGTCTAAAATTCTGTTTTTGATTTTTAAAATATGTTTTTCCAGAATGTAGCCAAACACTGGAAAAATAAAAGACATGCAATCATTTTACACAAAAACTGGTACTTGGAAATATTTTTTGTTGCAATAAATAGAGGCGAAGTGAGGATCGCTAAATATTCAATTTCTAAATTTGGTTTGCCTATAGTATACAAAAGAAAAGCTAAAACACAAAAACAAAAAACAAACAAAAAAAAAATTGAGCTGCTAACTGAATGAAGTCCAGCTTATTCCCACGAAGCATGGAACAATTCACATAGCTTTAGTTACGAACAGAATAGAGTTAATTAAATGGAAAGAGTGTAAATATTTGTAGCCTATTCAGCATTGCTAAACCAAAGACATTTTAGGAGTTTTCGACAACAACAATAAAAAAAAACAAAATAATCTAGTGCCCCGTTTATTTTTCATGGCAAGAACCCTTTCCAATTCAGGTATTTGGTTCAAACATAATAATCTCAAACTGCAAAATTGGCCACTAAAGTTGGAGAGATCGATCATTGCTATAAAGAATTATCACGATAAAGGCTTAACATTGCATCTGCAGATCCAACTAACCAAGTTCATAGCACATAATGTATATGACAAGGCATTAAAAGTTCAGAAGATTGACTAGCTAAACCCATGGTTTTATGAATACAAATTTTATGTACCTATATATACCGTGAAGTTACCTGAAATACATATCCTTCACGTAAGGAAAACGGGAACAGGAACGTAGTACGCTACATGTTCTAAAATATAGTACCCTAGAAATAGACATATATAAATTACACCATTACAATTAAGATACTTCTAAAATAATTTTCTTTAACAATTAGACATTCAAAATATATAGTCTATGTTTTTTTTTAAATTAATCATCTAAAACTCATTTTTAGAAGTATTTACAATTCATTTTTTTACATATTATTTTGCCAAATCTCCATTCTCTCTAAATTTTCATTCATTATGTTTTTTTTTTTTCTCATTAAGTGATCTTTAAAGAAATAAATAAATAAAAAGTTTGAGATTATATTGTATCTCTAAATTCAGTGTTTTGAAACACAAGTATATCATGTTTTGAAACGGCATTCTAAAAACATAATTTACTAGGATATTAAAATAATATGCTAACACAGCCATGGAGGAACAGCTACTAAATCCATGCCATTGGAGATACAAATTATTGATGCCATAGAAGCGGGATAGATCTAACTATTGAAGCCACGATAGCGTAAGCACATATTTTCTCCCAAGCCGAGGACCAACCCCTCGGCTTTTATTATTAGTGATATTTTATCTAACAAAGGACTCCCAAAGGAATCCAAAAAAATTAAGGGGACCATGGTCTTGCCTAACCTCCTTCTCTCTCCTGCCTCTAGGAAATCTATAAGAAAGTGCAAATCCCTTACACTATATTTAGATTTTGAATTTAAAAAAAAATAGAAAAGAATATGAGATTCATTGTCAAAAAAAATCAAGAGTAAAAAAACAAAAAAAGAAAATAGATAATACTATGGAATCTCCCATTTCCTTCTCTTTTCTCTCTCATTTTCCTTTTTCTTTTCCTTTTCTTTTCCTTTAATAAATCTAGGATCTAAGCATAACATTTGGATAATCTACAACCAGGAGCGGGCTCCAAAAATTTTCAAAATTTACTAGAAACCCTATAAGTTTTTCAATATTTTCAATAAAATATAGGTATTGGCCCTCTCAAAATTTTAAAAATTTTACTTTGATTCTTACCAAATTTAAAACTTTGTATTGGCCCTCTCAAAATTTTAAAAATTTTACTTTGATTCTTACCAAATTTAAAACTTTTGTCATGGTCCTCCCTTAGCACAAATCTTGAGCCCGCCACTGGGGCTGCCACTGTCTACAACATATTAATGCATTTGATGTCACTATCATTGCTGTATATATATATAGCCCCATCCATCTACCAAATAAGTGAACTGATCACGTTTCACAACGACTGGTGCACCTCATGGCACCCAGAGCGCCTTTAAAGCCATTTCGTGGTAGGGTTGCAGTTTTGAATTTGTATACTTTGTTATGTTTTTGTCTAACATTTTAAGCAAATGCTAACATGTGCTATTTTGTGTACAAAGTGTTAGATTTATAATTTTTAATATTTTGTACAATTAGACAAAATATGGCACATGTTAGCAAGAATCAACATTTTATCTCGGGTGTAAAATACCCTTGTTATCTAGCCAAAAAAAAAAAAAGGTAATTATAACAACCCTTAAATTATGACTATCACTAAATCCTCTCAAACTATAAAACATAACACATTGATCCTTAAAATATTAATTTATATCAATCAATACCTTCGGTTAGCAGTATATTAACAACTTGTTAAGAGCTAAAGTAGACAAAAAGTTATTATGTAACTTGCACAAATTCATAAAAATATGATTTTATATCTAAATTTACCTTCTCTTTTTAGGGTAATTGCTTATGACTAAAATACAAATTGGATTGTTCCTATGTAGGCATTCCATTCTAAAGGGTATTTCAGTCATTAAATAATTATTATAACAATAGAAGGTCAATTTAAGTATAAAATTATATTTTCGTAAATATATGCAAGTCACATGATAACTTTTATCTATTTTTCGCACAAATTGCTAATAAAAGGTGTTGATTAATACAAATTGGTAGATTGAGGGTCAATGTATGACGTTTTAGAGTTCAATGGAGTTTAGTAATAATAAGTCACAGTTTATAGAGTGTCGTTGTAATTACTCAAAAAAATAAAAAAATTTGCCTCTACTTCTTTACATATAATAAAAATTAGGAAAAATCTCGTTGTTGCTTTCTTAGGTCGATATATATTCAATTTTATCCTCCGGAGATACTTCAAAAATACCTTACTCCTTTCATTTGAATCTTGTCCTTAACCCTAAATTTTGCAGAAGCTTTTTTTTGTATCTTACAAGATTATCTGCCAAGAGTACCATGGCTCTGATAAAGGGTTTTTTTTTACACTATTACTCTGTTCAAGTCATGGCTCCATTCTCTTCAATTTCAATGACCCCTAAGGCTTTCATGCCGAAAAGATGGTGACAAATATGACTTATCCATGCTAATGAGGACATATATAATATAGCAAGGCTTTGCTTGTAAATAGCTTTCATATTGCTCACCAAGTGATGCAAAAGACAAACAATTTCACCAAGATCCCATCAAAACATATATTTTTATCCTTTTTGTTTGGAAACTTAACCTTAACTCACTGCGCAACGAAAATACCAGCTTAGATGTTAAAGTTTTGAAGGTTGGCTGCTCTAACCAGCTCTAGGTTGCAGTCGTAACCCTTGCCCAGCACAAATATGGGATAATTGATAAGGCAGCTTGTGCCATGTGTGTGCCAAACACCCCCCCATGGGAATCCGGGAAAATGTGGACTGCCCATGAATAAGGTCATACTTATAGTTGGCTTGAACAAGACTGTAGGAAGAGACCAAAAACACATAGGCCGCCTCATATGTAAAGCAATCAAAGCAATCGCTTTAGACCTTTAGTTTTTTAAGGCCTCTAATTTTTAAAAGTCTATGTATTATAATTAAAACTTTGCATAAATTTGACATGTATAATTTTTAAAAAAATGCCAAATCTAAATACTAAAAATGCCCACAAGAAAAGAAAGAAAAAAGATCTCAATCTAAATGAGAAATAAAGGCCCATAAGAAGAAAATAGAAAACTTGAATCTAAATGATAAAAAAATGCCCTACTCCAAATGAAAAAAGGAAGAAAGTAACCCATATCAACCACTCTGATTAAGTGGGAAAAAACCAATTTTAAAAAATACAATTACATATATTTTTGTCAACACAAGAAATGTCAAAAGTCTAGCCTAAATGATTGCGCTTCAAAGGTGCAATTATAATACCTTAACTTGTGTTTTGTTACCCTTAGTTTATGATTGTGGATACTTTTTTTTAGTTATATTCTAGTACTAATTAAGTCTATTTTAATTTCTATAAGAAATGGAACTAAAAAGGCGTCTAAAAGTTTACCACTGAAGTCATAGTTCGGACGATGGCCAGAGATTTAGAGTTGCTTTAATCACTGCAATAGTCGTTCGAATGTCAAAACATACACTGTTTTGGTCATTCGAACGACCATCGAATGATTTCTCAACAAATGAGATCTAGTCGTTCGAACATCAAAATTTGCACTGTTTTGGTCGTTCGGACGACCAAATGACCTAGTCGCAAAACTTTTATTTTCTTGTTGGTTTGTAATTCCAAACTTAATTATATATACTTGTTATCAAACCCTAAAAGGAAGAAGACGTTTTTTAAGGTTTTAGGAGTAGTTTAAAGTAGAACATTATAGCTTTTTATAGTTATTCAATTCCTATAATCAGATTTCAAAGTTTTTATTCAATTCCTCCAATCAGATTCAGTTTTCAATATATATTTTGTATCTATCATGATGATGAGTAGCTAGATTTCATCTTGGAATCAATTAAAGATTTTTGGTTGAACAACGGAGGTAAATTAATTTTCAATGTTTAAATCTTCTTCTTCTTGATTATTTGGAATCAAGCCCTAGATATTTA
The DNA here is from genome assembly GCA_033060915.1 of Euryodendron excelsum. Classification (NCBI taxonomy): domain Eukaryota; kingdom Viridiplantae; phylum Streptophyta; class Magnoliopsida; order Ericales; family Pentaphylacaceae; genus Euryodendron; species Euryodendron excelsum. The sequence goes on along the minus strand of CM065388.1, from coordinate 16,587,848 downwards.
CGAAAACTTAGATGTTTGACTATACTCGATAATACTTATGCATGAATCTGTGTTCAATATATGTACTGCATGAATCAATGGTATGCATCTTTGATTCTAAAACTGATTCAATCTAGAGTAGATATTTTCGAAAACCTAGATGTTTGATTATACTTGGCAACAAGTCGATGGTATGCATATTTGATTTTAAACCTAATTTATTCTACGTTTGATTGTTAAGGAATAGTTGTTTTTATCGCTAAGTCGTTGATTCTCTATAATCTTGATCTATTAAAAACAAGAGTTTTTGACTATATTCTTGAGTTGTAATACACAAACTAAGGTTTGGGATTATAGTTACTTGAATCGATGGTATGAACACTTGAAGCAAGATATTGTGAAATAAGGTTTGAGAATCAATGGTTTGGGTTTTAAAGCTAAATCTTCCGAATCAAAGACTCATAACATAGTCAATTATTTGAGTTATCAAAAACCTCAATTGGAATTCCGGCTAAAGCAATTGATTGGAACAACTGATCTCGAGACTTTATTTTGTTAGTTTCAAACTATTCTCATAGTTTAGTATAGATAAATCAAACCTTTTCTTCAAACAATTTTCTTTTTATTTTATTGGAATGTTTTCCTAAGAGTTTTGACCTAAGGTGAGTTTTTTTTTAATCCGCTGACCCTCTTCTCTGTGGATCGATCTCGAACTTCCGAGTATTATTACCGCATCACAACTGCACACTGACAGATATCAATCGCATTAGTTTTGAGTGATCAATTTCTGGCGCCATTATTGAGGAATTGGTATATGGCGTTTGTGGACAAACCTTGGAGATTTTATTTCAACGGAAGCACTTCACCATCATTCTATAACCATGAGGAAACTCAACAGCTCGTTTGGGTAACGTCGTTCCATCTTTTATTTTTGAGCAATTATTTTAACTATTTTATTTTATTAATTTTTTATTGGGTTAGAGTGGTGCTTTTTGCTAGTTAGTGGTATATTTGTGGAGAATTTGAAGGATAGGTTGGTTTGAATTTATTCAATTAGTAGTTTGTTGTGTTGTGATTTGGAGGTTAACTTAGAATTATTCATGAATAATTATTGGAGTGACCCCTATTTACACTTGGCCCAACCACCGAACCCTTATCCACCTACCTACCATCCGGAGTGATACTCTCAAGTTCCACCCCAATACTATAAACCACCGCCACAGGATTACCAAGCACCACCTTCTCCTTCACTTTGTACATACACATCCCACACATCTTCTTCACTCACCCTACACACCTTACTATGCATCATAAACTCCATCACCCTATCAACCTCTCATGGATAACCAAGAGGACATACTGCCATCATGTATGCAATATCACACAAGTATGTACTCTAGGTTCAATGAAATTTTAAAACAAGAGGAGAGAGCTTGGGAACAAATTATGGATGACAATGTCACCTAAATAGCCAATGGTATACGAGTGCTTAATAATAGGTTTGATAGGTAAGACATATTGATAGCAATGACCGGTAGGTTCATGGTGGACCTACAAAAGCACTTCACCTTTATAACAAAAGTCCTACCTCAACCAATTTTCGAGGATGATGAGTTTTTGGCCCCACCACAACCCAACTTTCAATATCACGTCCAAGAGGCCGAAACTACCTTAGACTCATTTCATCTCTTTGACCAAGACATATCTATCACTATCCCTAAGAATGATACAACTATAGAAGAAACCATCACTATCCCTAAGGGAGGAAGTTCTTAGGGTGAATGAGCATGAGTATAGGGATGATAAGGATATAGAAGAGGTACTTATCTTTTCCGATGTGTCTGAACTAAGGGAGGAAGTTCTTAGGGTGGATGAGCATGAGGATAGGGATGACAAGGATAAAGAAGAGGTACTTATCTTTCTCGAGGTGTCTGAACTAAGGGACATAGTATCTACAGAAGAGAAGAATGAGGAAGAACAAATAGAGAGTGGGGAAGAAGAGCCAAAGAGAGAGGAGCCCAAGATTGAGGACTCCACGCAAGTGGAGAGTGAGAAAGAGGAAAACAAAGTTGAACTGTTTAAAGATAGTAATCAAGTATTGCTATCCCATACGCCTCTTCAACATGAATTGCACCTTACTATTCCTATCATGCAAGATTCTATTTTTATTCTTTATCTTTTAAAAACTTGCATGAGTGTTTTACATGATTTTGGGTTCAATAGGATTCTTACATGTGAATATTTGTTGATGTTGAACTCATTACTAATGGTAAATGGTAAGTAACTACATACAAGCCAACATCCTCGATGTGCTATTGGATGATCTCTTCTCAAATCTTTGTAGTAGTAGGAGTAGTTAGTAGATTTTTATTTTATTTTATTTTAATTTGTTTTGTTATTTTTAGGGGTTTTTAGTTTTATCGAGTTTTTCCTAGTTAGGTAGGTGTTTTTTTGGGCATTTTGTTTTTGTTCCTCCTTCCCCTATTCCCTGTTCTTTATTATTTTGTATTTGTTTTCATGCATTGGGGACATTACATAACTTTAGTTGGGGGGGAGAAGTAGTGGTAGTTTTCTTTATTTTGTTTTCTTTGTTTTGTTTTGTTTTGTTTTGCTTTGTTTTGATGTTTTCTTAAAAAAAATATATGTTTTGTGTTATACTTCAAACCTTGTTATGCTTGATGGATCAGTTTCAGGTGTTGCTCTATATTGACTATCTTTCAGTTACTTGAGTTCTTCGGTAAAGGTTTGAGTATCATATGGTTCGAATATTACGGTTTGTAAATTGCTCTTTTGATGTTTCATTGACATTTACTCTATTGATGAGCTTTCCATTGAGAGACCCTTGTATTCATATTATTTATGAGTGTACAACTGATGAGATTTTGAATTAAAGCATAAAGGATATAATTGCATGATTTTGAGACAGTTGAGTTGTATGTCATTGTTAGTACTCTTTTATGTGATTCTTTCTTAGATCCTTTATGTCTTTACCTTGCATGACTCACAATTTAGGGTGGATTGATAATTTTATTGAATGAAGTTATGTATGTTTCATGTACTTCTACTATCTTTCACATGACATGGATAGATATTTGTGGGTACCATCACTGCAAACCCTCACGAAACACTACTCGTCTACTAAGGGTAACCTAGGGGTTTAAAGGCGTAGTGTGTATGCTAAATGCACTCGTGACTCCTACGAAAGTAGAGATTGTCTTTTTTATTTTTGATATTTTACTAGGGACTAGCAAAAAGTTAGTTGGAGGATATGATTGCGCTGCAAAAGTACAATTATAAGACCTTAACTTGTGCTTTGTTACCCTTGGTTTAGGATTGTAGATACCTCGTTAGTTATATTCTAGTACTAATTAAGTCTATTTTGATTTTGATAGGAAATTGAGCTAAAAAGGTGGCTAGAAGTTGACCACTGAAGTCATAGTTCGGACGCCGTTGGGACGATGGCCAGAGATTCAGAGCTGTTATGATCACTACAATGGTTGTTCGAACGTCAAAATAGACACTGTTTTGGCCGTTCAAACGACCATCGAAGGATTTCTCAAGGAATGACATCTCATCATTCGAACGTCAAAATTTGCATTGTTTTGGTCGTTCGGACAACCAAATGACCCAGCTATAGAACTTTTATTTCCTTGTTGGTTTAGGACTCCAAACTTAATTATATATACTTGTTATCAAATCCTAAAAGAGAGAGGACGTATTTCTAGGTTTTAAGAGTAGTTTAGAGTAGAACTTTGCATCTTTTCATAGTTATTCAATTCCTTTAATCAGATTTCAAAGTTTTTATTCAATTCCTACAATCAAATTCAATTTTCAATACATGTTTTATATCTATCATAGTGATGAGTAACTAAATTCCATCTTAGAATTAATTGTGAAAATCAATTAAAGATCTTGGATGAACAATAGAGGTAAATTCGTTTTCAATGTTTAAATCTTCTTCTTTTTTATTCTTTGAAATCAAATCCTAGATGTTTACGAAAACTTAGATGATTGACTGTACTCGGTAATAGTTATGCATGAAACTGTGTTCAATATATGTACTGCACGAATCAATGATATGCGTCTTTAATTCTAAAACTGATTCAATCTAAACTAGATATTTATGAAAACCTAGATGTTTGATTATACTTGACAACAAGTCGATGGTATGCATCTTTGATTTTAAACCTGATTTATTCTACATTTGATTGTTAAGGAATAATTGTTTTATCGCTAAGTCATTGATTTTCTATAATCTTGATCTATTGAAAACAAGAGATTTTTTAGTTGATTTTCTATAATCTTGATCTATTGAAAACAAGAGATTTTTTACTATGTTCTTGAGTTGTAATACACAAACTAGGGTTTGGGATTATAGTTACTTAAATCGTTGGTATGAATACTTGAAGCAAGATATTGTGAAATAAGGTTCAAGAAGCAAGGGTTTGGGTTTTAAAGCTAAATCTTCTGAATCAAAGTCTCACGACGTAGTCAATGATTTGAGTTATCAAAAACTTGCATTGGAATTCCGGGTGAAGCAACTGATTGGAACAATTGGTCTCGAAACTTTATTTTATTAGTTTCAAACTGTTCTCATATTATTTTGGAGTGATCACTAAACAACTCTCTCTCTCTAATATGTAGATGGTCATAAGATTGAACTCTCACAATTGAAAATTTTGTTAGCTAAACTTGAATATAAAAATTAATTAATAATTTTGCATCTCAAAAAGTGAGAAAAATAAATTTTAAATAAAAACTTTACACCAATATTAAAAATGTTAAAAGTGGCAATTTTTTTTGAAGGAAAGTCTCATTTAAAGTTGTCACTCTAGGCCTCAAATTATCTTGATCCAGCCCTAGATACTCATATGCATAAAGTTTATATGGTTCATGCAGACGGTAGCTTACACAACTCAAGGGCATAGTTGAACGAAGACATGGACACTCAATTACCACAAAAAAAAAAAGGAAGAGACCTGATATGAAGAAGTGTGAAGAATAAAATATTTTACATTTTTTTATAATTTGAACTAAGTTTTTATGAGAGTAAAATCATCCAAACTGAGTCTAATTACCCCAAAAACATCATGAGCACCTTGCTCAAGTCTAAACAAAAGTGCAGGTAAGGGATAGTTCAATTTACTTCAGTATAAAAGGTAGGAAATTACTTAGGTTTCCTTAGAATAGAAATCTCCACACTTGGTTTGATTGCTCCCAACTGCATTAGTACCTTACTTGAGCTCTAGGAAGCACAGACATTTTTAAGATGGTGGCGTATACGTGTCAAATACACATACTATTCAGACACGCTAAGTGTTGTATTCTAAAATTTTGTTTATTTATTTTTCAAAGTACACACTCAGGACACACAAGAGGCGCGTATTCATCAATTAAATATATAAGAAACACATTGCAAGTTTAAAATATAAACTTGTTTTCATCATTATTTATGTTAAATGAAGATTAAATTATGAATTGAATAGTATTTTCATGTTGACTTAGTATTTTTTTTTAAATTTTTGATAGTTTTTGGATGATACTTTCATATATAGAGCAAATAAAATATATAAGAAATATATTTTTTGTCATATCCTCTCCAAGTTTGCGTCTTCATTTTTTTAAAATTGTCGTGTCCAGTGTCCATACCCGTAAGAGCGGAGCCAGAATTTTGATTTGTCCTGGGCTATGCCAAAATTTAATATACTACAAAACAAAAATTATAAAACATGTATATGCAAAAGTTATATAGACTAGACAATTTATAACTAATATGTAGCAAATGTGTAAATAAAAGAGGAAAATATTAAAAAATATCCAAGAAAAAGTACCTATTTAAGTTGTGTCGGGCAATTTTTCATGGAATAGAAATTTTTCAATATCAAATCTGAATCGTTAGGTTCAAAAAGTTCTCTTTTGATGTAAACAATCATAGAATTATGTTGTCTGTAACTTATTATGTTTATTTGATTTTCTTACACATAGGATTGTGTTTTGATCCATAAAATAATCACATTGGAAGCATCTTGGTTGCTTACTTGCTGGTGGAAAAATTGACATAATTGAGAAAGTTTGTTAAGAGTACATTAATTGTCATGCATAGATAAACTCAAGAGAGTGTAATAATGTATAATGACATTGGTGAGGAGACCAAAGGTCTGAATTGATAGCTAATTTATTTCTTAAAACTGGGTTGATGACTTGATATAATCTGTACAAAAAAATGGGAGAAAGTGAGAAATGTTGCAGAAAGAAGAAAAAAAAAACCAAAAGAAGTGGAGATCGTTGATGGAAGGTGAAGGTCATAGTGGTTGAGCCATGAAGGTCTGCTCTTCCTTTTTCTCTCTCTTGCATATACTCAAATACTTTAGGATTTGTATTACCGCTAAAAAATGGGGGGTCAAATCCTAATTTAATGGGGTACATGGTTTTTCACTTCAAGAAAATAATAAAAAAATTTAATAGTTAGACAACAGGCGACAATACCAACAACAGACAACAGTAGCTCTTGGGCACTTTTTTAATGATTAACTAATTAATTTAATTTTTATTGAGTTTAAAATTTAAGATTAAAGTGGACTGTGTTAAGTAATTGGGCTACAATAAAAGGTGTTGGGCTGAGCAGTAGAAAGGGATAGGCTGGACAATATTAAGGTATGCTAAAATTAAATATTAAATAATTTTAAACATTAAAAATAGGAGTTGGGCTAGGCTCCTCTAAGCTATAGCTTAGGGAGCCTTCTACTTCCCTTTGCCTTTGCATACTCGTATTCATATACGTACTCATATCAGTATCCATGCTTCTTAGCTTGAACTTAATCAAAGTTCTAGGAAAATATTTAACAGTGGAAAAATGATCCCCCATATGGAAAGTAATTAACAAACTTAGGCTATATGGAGGCAAAATCAGCTGTTAAACTCAATCCCCTGAGCGTCAATAAGGTATATAGTAAAGACTAGATAGGGAAAATCCAGTAGGATGATACTACCTATGATGTTAGATATTAAGACAAATTACACTAACCTCCCTTAGACATTTACAAAATTGCAAGGAGTTCCCTCAACCATTTCAAATTTACACTGACCTCCCCTATTTTTCAAATGTCATTAACAAACTCCCCCTTCCGTCTAAGAACTGTTTGTTCTTTAACAAAAATACATGACGTAAGCCCAAAACAAATAGCAATATGTCTTTTCTACTCTAATGCAATACATGTTAAATGACTGAACTAGGCTTATACAATGTCTTCTGTAAGGTTTTTATAATGGTGATTTGTGTTTCAAACATCTTGTTAGGTTATATTAGATCTGAAGAAGAAAACGGACTCATTGCATAAGTTTTTCAGAGCTCAAGGATTAATACCTAATGAAACAACACAGATGTCACTAGCCAATTTGAAATGACACTTGACATGTTAGGCACAATGCATTCTAGAGAGTTAATAAATAATGGCAAGACAAATGCCAAGATGATTGGTACTTGCCATGCTCACAAACAAAATCTAGAGAGTTCGCAAAAGTTGACAAAATGTATGGCAAGATCAAAGCATATATAGCAAGTTGGCTCAAGCCAACTTAAACATGGCACTTGCCACCTAGAAAAAAAATGCAAATCTTTTTACATGAGTTACATGGAAAGATTGCGATTGACAAGACTCTTGACCAAATCTTTCTTATATAACTTAGGTATGTATCTAGACATACTAAGTAGGAATAAAAGAGTCCAAAGATAGATGATATACCTCTCAAAGAGATAGGATTTTATGTGGCTATAAATGATTAGAGAGAGATGTATTGGTGGATACGAACTCTTCAATAATTCTACTGAGAATACATACTTTTCCACCATTGAAGAACATTAACGAAGAACGTCTTGGTGGATTATGAATGTGACCAATAGCATCGTGGTGATTCGATGTTAGAACATATAGTATCATGGCGACTTGGTGCTAGAGTCAAGCAACTAGGGAATAAAAAATCAAGGAGTCGAGCAAGTTAACTTAAACTGTAGTAACGGCATCCATGTAGTTTAGTGTTTGGTTGTAAGTGTAACTTGTGTAAACTATTCATTATAGTGCCTGGCTCGCCTAGACTAAAAGAGTTAGTCCACATAGTTTTTTCCCTCATTGGGTTTCTACTGCAAAAATCTCGTATCTCCTTGTTTGTTATGCTTTATGCTTTATACTTTATTGCTTATGATTAGATTGCATGTATAATTGAGTGGAGAGATCTTTTCAGAGTTCTTAAGCCGGTCACTAATTATTTACCCTTTAGTTTAACAAATCTAGGAAATTAGGTTATTTTTCATCTTCCTTCTATTTGCCTTCACTATTATCCCTAATTTTTCTCTCTCTACTGGTATTTCAATGGAGATACCAAATTCACCCCATTATCAAACCAAAGCACTTGTCTTCTCCCAAAAACCTCCCCCACACTCTTCTTACTCTCAACAAAATTACAGGAACGGTGAGTATTATAGAGAGAGGAAGTGAGATTCAGAGAGAGAGAGAGAGAAAGAGGAATTGGTATGCCTGGTATGCCATTAATGCCTCTCAAAAAGGAAGCGTGACCTATTGCTTTTTCACGAATTTTGTCTCAGAAACTGTTAAGCTCAATCCGTTTTCAAATTCACCTAATCAAAGACACACGAACTAGATCTTCTCAAAGCTTGAGCAGAAGCAGCTCTACCACTATGAAGGCAAGAAGACGCGAGTTCTCAACATCGATGGCGGCGGAACCACCGGCATTGTAGCTAGAGCCTCCTTGTACACCTTGAGGACCAGATCCAAGCTGAAACTGGCAATTCTCACTCTCGCATCATTGATTTCTTTAACATCATGGCCGACTCCATTCCTGCAATTTCACCCCATCAATGGCAGAGAAAAGATTGTAGATCTGAGATGTTTTTGGTGCTTTGAGGGAACAGTTGAGTTGGGCCTTCCCAATCTCTCTCTCTCTCTCTCTCTCTCTCTCTCTCTCTCTCTCTCATATTTCTAGAAAACCAATCAACAAATTCCATTAAATTGACTGAGAGCATCGATTTCACTTGCCAAATTACCAATGTCAGTAATGAAGCTTTCATCATTAACTATTTCTAGAAAATAGACTGATCATTGTCTCATTTTCTAGAAGGGTGGTACTTGGTAGGTGTCTCGCCAGAGAAAGGTAGGATTGTGATGGTTGGTGCTGCAAGGGTGGGACGTGGTGACGGTGAGGTAGTGAGGGTAAGTTCTAGAAAGAGAGAGAAGGGAAAAGTTGATGTCAAAACTTGATATTTGAATATTTTATTTTGAACATTAAGGGTATTATTGTATTTTTACTGCTTTCATTAACACCATTTACCTAACATTAGATGGGAAGGGGAGTTTGTTAATGACATTTAAAAAGTAAGAGAGGTCAGTGTAAATTCAAAATGGTTGAGGGAACTCTTTGTAATTTCGCAAATGTTTAAGGGAGGTTAATGTAATTTACCTTAGATATTATTTTTATTTTGTTTTTCTTTATGTGTATTTGACAGGTCCCGATTATAAAACTTGGATATAACTGTACCACTGAATATAATTGTTTTAATGAATGAGGAAAATCAAAAGTATATATCCCTTGTTTCCAATATATATGGTAGCTTAGAAAGTTGAACACTTGGGCTTTCTTATGATCAAAACTTGGGTCTGATTGTTTCCAAACTGGCACTAGCACCCCAGCTGAGCTGGAAAAGAATGGTAACAGGAGACCCAACAGAAAAAGGAGCTCTCATTTGCAAAGTATAAGTGTATAAATTGGAAAGGTTGGATTGTTTCTTCAGAGCTGAAATATTTTATTATAAAGGGCATGCAATATATGTCATGTTGTGAATCATATCCTTTTTTTTTTTTTAACTTTAGAGCTAAATAGTTTTTTTTTTAATTGTTTTGCACATTTAGGATGTGTGGTCGTTTGACATTCTTCGAACATTGTTTTTGTTTGTTTATTTGTTATTATTTGAATAGTGTTCATTTTGATATTGGGTGATGTATTGAATGTTTATAATTAATTAAATGAAGTTACATTTTATTTGAGAATGAGGATGTAATATAATATTGTATGGGCAGGTTAGCAGGTGCCCATGATAATTAAATTAAATAGAGACATATAAATATATGCAATTACGACAAAATCTTAAAAAGCCTAGGCAGAGAAGAACAGATTTTAGCAACAACTAGATATTGTCTCAAAACTTGATTAATTAATAGGTAGGTTTTATGTATCACAAATGTTTTGTTGCAAAAAGTAATGCACAAGGTATTTTAAAGCTTGAATATAGTCTATTGCAGCTTAAGCTTTGAGGTCAATTAGTAATTTGACATGACATCATAACGCTGACCCTATAATATAGTCTATTTATTGTTCTTTAATTTCAAATCAAAATATGTTTTGATTTGTTACTTTAAAAATACCATTGTCACATTATTCTGGTGAAGTTTTTTAAACAAAAATTTTGTGAGAATAGAATTTTGAATTATCATAAACTCTCCCTGGAATTGATACATATTTGACATAATATTTAGGACACAGGCCAGACATACTTCTGGTGGCAATTAAAGGAACATAAAAGCAATGGCTTTCGCAAATGCAGCAGGGGACTTACAACTGTAGGACTAAAATTCTCTGGATCGTTTTCTTGCCATTTATTTTTTTCCTTTTAGTTTTCTTTTACTCTCTGACCCTTAGGACTACACATGTTAAGCTTTTGAAAATCAAAACTACAGGACATGGTGAATGAGTGAGAGAGTTAGTATGTTAGCTGGGTGAGTTGAACTTGTGACCAGGTGCATAAGTTAAGTTGTAACTTCATTTCTTGTGTTCCATTGCTTATTGGAGGGATGGAAAAGGTACTTCTCCAAAAATACAAAACATCCGCGATGTTGAAGTTTTGTGCAGTATGTAGGCTACCCTTTTTGTTTTAGATCAATAGGATGTCCTTTGAATGGTAAAACCATGAACAACATGACAAGAAATAAAATTGGGAAACCTTTCACCTCCTTTTTGCCCAATATTTGGTGAAGAGAATTTACTGACATAAAAGGAAGTGCTTCCTTCTCTTCCCTCCTTTCTCCTCCTCATACCGAAGAGCAAAAACTCTTATCAACCCCTTTCCTATTTCCCACCACCTAACAACTATTCGATCAACCTACGTAGGGTCGGCTCAAGACATTTTGAGACCTAGAGTAATAATTTTAAATAAAACTTCTTGAAATTTTTTTTCATTGTATCAATACAATGTCCATTGTTATTGCCAATCAAAATTGATCCAACCAACGAAATAAAAAATTGGAAACCAACAGAATTAAAAAATTAATTTTTTTGGTTTTTACCGTAACTACTACCCATAGATAACCCACAAATAACAGAAAGAAAAATTATACTTTGTTCAATTTAACATCTCAATCAACAAAATAAAATATTTATTTTATAAATCAAACAAAGATCTATCTACAAAAGAATAAAAAAATTTACCTCAACAAACCATTTGATGATGCTTTGGTAAGATTTATCAATTTCTTTTTCAGTTTGAGAACTTCTATTTATATGTTAGAGAGACAAAGTTGTATAGGTTAAACTTTTGACCTTCTTTGTATTGACAAAACTGTATATAGTTATTTTTTAAAAAAATATATATATTTCAAGTTAACTAGTATAATTGATCTGGGTATTTTTTATTTTATTTTATTATCAGTTTTTTCTCATTTGGACCGAGACCTTTTCTTTTATTTTTTTATGAGTCTTTCGTCTCATTTAGACTGGGGCTTTATAATTGTTTTTTTTTTTTGTGGGCCTTTTTTCACACTTGAATTGATGCCCTTTTTTTAAAAAATATGTCCATATTGTAAAGTCTTAACTATAATATATAGGGTTCTAAAAAATTTAGGACCTTTAAAAATTGGGAGCCTAAAGCAAGTGTTTTTCTTGCTTAATGCTGAGCCACCCCTAAGTCTAGGCATAATGGAATTTCATATTGTGTGCTACAGAAGACTATAAAATTATATATATTGTTGTGACTCCATCTATTTAGAAATTGTCATCCTAATTAATCTGCATTGCCATTTTCCTGATTTGCCCATAACCCTCTAATATCAACTACGTAGCCACCACATTACACATTCAAACCTTATCCTCTCTCTCTCTCTCCCTCTCTCTCTCTCTCTCTCTCTAAGGTAGATAGGCTGCAAGCAAGTTCTGAATAAGGCTCCCATATAACATAATGAGGTCGATGTTTACCAATGGTCTTTCTTAATTGAGTTCCAATTTGTCCTATGTTGTGCAGCAAGAACATTCCCGTTAAAGATCAGTATATTATGAGGTAGAGCCAATTTAAAGCATCCCATTTGAATTCAACCATTATAAAAACCAACCACCGATCGGATATTATCATGTAGTAGAGCAGTATGATTGAGACCTACATTCATTCCAACATTCATTAACATTAATACGGCTTGTTTGAGTGGTTGATATGATGATAAATTTAGCCTTCCAGCCAGCCTGTGCATCAGGATGGGGCCTTTTCTCATTGAACATAGCTTCCCAATTGCTGATGGAAATGTTGGTGATAATACATTGGAGATATTGAAGACGCTCAAAAGCATGTAAGCAAAGCTATAGCCAAGCAAAAGTTGGCAGTGACTGGGGTGGGTGGAAGCAATAAAGAACAGTATTATGGAAATTGTGAAAGGGAGAGATGAGGTGGTTGCAAATTGCAATCTGATCACACCACCCCTCTTTAGATCACATTTATGTGCTCTATAGTGGCTCCAAGCAAACATTCATTTTAGGAAAATGATACCCTTCGAGAAAATTTGTACAGAAAATTTAACCTAAATAATGTGGTGATAGCATTTTTGTAATTAAGAGCCACTGTGAGGAACATTTTATTTTAGGAATAATTACCACAATAACCCCAAAACTATGTCTAAGTATTGTTAAATCCCTCTTAAACTCTAAAACGTAATACATTAACCCTTCTATTAACAATATATCAATAATCTGCTGGGAGAATAAATAAAAAATTATTATGTGATTTGCACATGTTTTCAAAGTATGATTTTGTACATAAATCAATCTTATCTTTTTGTAATAATTGTCTAGTGATTGAAATGCCCCATTAGATTCTCTTTATATTTATATTTCATTTCAAGGGGCATTTCAATAATTAGACAATTATCATAAAAGAGAAATTCAATTTAGGAATTAAAATCATACTTCTGTAAATATGTGCAAGTCATATAATAATATTTATTCATTTTCCTAACTTAATAATGATAGAAAGTATGATTGATATAAATTAATAATTTAGATGGTTAATGTATTACGTTTTAAAGCCCATAGAGATTTAATGATACTGAGTCATAGTTTAGGCGGTGTTATTATTATTAATTCTTTATTTTAAAATAAAAGTCTTTCATTCAATCACATTATTCGATATAGAAAATCTATATGAATTTTTTTATTGTATAACAATATCCTTCATTTTATGGGAAAAAAAACTATCCTAAATGCACAAAGAGCCTTAATCTCTACTCTCATACCCCAACGCATTATCTTTTGAACCATTCATTAATTCCTTCTTCTCCAGCATTTTAAGTCCTTGGGGGTTTTCTAAGACTTTAGTTGAGAAAACTCATTCCAAGGAAGTTCTATAGATTCTTTGTAGGCCTTGAGAACATAAGACTTAATTTGCTATGTAAAAAGGTAATTGATTCAAACAAATGTACATATTACATAGTACATGCATAGAAAACATATCATAGTTAATCCATTGAAAGATGGGCAATGCATAATAATAAACAAGTGCATGCTTTAAGTGCCCCTCTAACTGGGTACCAGCTATTATACAATGACAATGGAGACTATGCCCATTCACAACCCTAATAAAGAATAGTAAGGGTACAACATGGTCCTTTGAGTACAATGACTGCCCTGTAAGTATACATAGATACATAGCTACCTATATACACAAATCATAGATACATGTTCTATATGTAAACTGTATCAGCTGTGAGTGTATTAAATATATGCTGGGATCCAATGTTCTAAACCTCGAGAAAGTGTGTTGGTCCAGCGAGACAGGCATCCCCTTTGAGAAAAATGGAAGCATTTAAGTCAAAAACAGATGGGACTTCTTGGAATAATCAATCAAAGGGCTGGGTATTAAACCCCGCTGAGCAAACAAACTTTTTTTCACCCTCCACGTGCCCAGCTTAATTGCCCTTGACAGTTTGGCCGTGGTGAGGTTTTGCGGGAGCAGATATCACTAAATGGGGTATATACAACAAGCTATATGGATCATCTCCATTCTATTAATCAAATGTCTTATTAAAATTATGTTATTTTATATTAAAATTTATTTATATATATTTAACAATAAAATTATTTATTTTTAAATAAAAATTAAATATTATATGAACTCTTCCGTTTTATATTTTTACTGACATGTCAACTTTTCAATTAATAAAATAAAGATCTTCATTCTAATTATAGAATAGAGAGAATACTAATCCCGCTAAAACACAAATTAGTGATATGGAGACTGACAAGCATTTTTCTATGTTAAAATAACAAAAATCTAAAGTCTCGATAGTATTATATATATGACCTTTACGAGTATATAAAGTTTCGTTTTTCCCCTCAAAAATAAAACTTTCTTGGGGATGTTACTTGAAAATGCTATGTCTAACATTTCCTCTTCCCCTAAAAAAAAATAATAATAAAGCTGAATTACAATCCTACTCTCCATGGACATAGATGACTGAAGTTAACCATTTTTTGTTTTATAGTTGTTTCCCCGTTTGGATATTGACCGAATGACAAATTTGAAACTCATAAGAGTGATTAGACAAAAAGAGAAAAATTTGAGTGCCCATTTGCTTCATAAGCAATTACCTTTCCTATTAATTAAAGAAAGAAAGTGAAAATCAGAATTGTCCCGTGCTGCATGAAACATGAAGAATCAGAGTGTTTGTTACTTGGTAATCTTGTTAAGGACCACAGTGTCTTATCACTATTTCGGGTGCCCAATTGATCAGAAGTTATAGGGGTGGCCAAACTACTTGTAAAAGAAAAAGAAGAAGAAGAATAAAAAAGTAGGAGTAGTGATGAAGAACAGTAACTACACCAATTAATACAGGCACAATAATTTTAACAGAACGTACAGGAGAAGAAGAAACGGTACTGCAAAAGTAACAAGAGCATTAACACTAGCTCTCTCTCTCTCTCTCTCTCTCTCCATTGCTAGACTTCCCATAACCTCATTAAAGAATGACTGAAAAAAAGGCTAAAGCAATGCTACCATTGATTCTAAAGTCAGAGCAAATAAAGGGAAAGAAGAAAGGCTGATAACAGAAAGAACTTACAAAGCCTTCTAACCATTAGAATCAACTGTAGCAAAACCAGCAGTTACACTTAGTTGTGAAGAGGGTTTGGCCCTGTGTGGACTAATCTCTCATCTTCTTCGTACGGCAAGCCATCGGAATCGTTGCCGTTGCTAACCACAAACCGGGATGGACTTTTAGCTGCACGAAAAGAATTAACGGTGTCGAAAAACCGGCCTTTTCTTGGCGCAGACCAAGAACCGGACCGGCCAGTGCCGTCGAGCTCTGCAGAAGATGGGGGGCATAACTGAGAGAAAATTAGGATGGCCCAGAAGAAGAAAACCGCAATTCTAGCTCTAACATATCTGCTTCTTCTAGTCCTTATGCGTCGTGAAGGAGCTGGCATTGCACAAACTGTTCTGGCTAGAAATAGTACACTTCTTTACACCAGCCAAGAGAAGACCATTGAAGGCTGAGTGAGATCGATCTCTGACTTAAACAACCCTGTTGTGTAAAAAGAAATGGGTGTCGTATTATTCTTTGTCACTTTGAAAATCCTAAAGCCTTCAGAAAGAGAGCGAGAGACAGAGAGAGACAGAGAGAGAGAGAGAGACTACTGCGCTCCTTGGGGGGTCTAGTCAAATGATCTTCACCCTTAGATTAATGGAACCTTCTTATATATATCTTATTCACCTCTGAATCTTCGAACTATGGACCTTTTAGTTATACTAGACACCAATACTGTTATTTTTTTTAGGCTTGTTGTCATCTGTTTGTTTTATACGTTTAATTCTTCCTGTATATATAAATGTATGTACATACACAGTCATATATATATATATTATGCATGGACAAGGGTGGGGGAGTGGGACTGTCCAGTATTAATAGCCGTTGTCTACGGAATGTTCAAATTACATATGAAAAGGGAAGGCATTGGTATAATAAGATTTTGTACTGCCACTGTTTTTTGCTTCTTGTGTATGACAGTACGTTGTTTAATAGGGTTTACTTAATTCTAATGTAGTATTGGCTTCAGAATACAGAAACCATGGACGAAGCCATGTATTGACCAAAGTGGCTATGGCCCCCTCGGAGCATCTTCAAGCCAATACTTCAAATCCGAAGATTTCTTTAACATAATAAAGTGGCCCCCTCCAATTTTAAAAAATATTATATTTAAGTATAGAATCAAGGCAAAAAAACTTCCATAATAAAATGACATTTTTTCTATACAATTTTATATATTGTGGTCCATTTTTATTATTATTTGAACTTATTTTTTATTTTTTTGTGATTTGTTTTAACTATGACCCAAGTCATACGCTGATCTATACCCAATTATTGAGATTTTGAATAAAATTTGGAAGAAAAAATATAGGTCAATTTTTTTTTGAAATGTAAACCAATGCTGTAAAGAATTTTTTTTCATATATTAAATGTAGCTTGCATTATCAGTTAAAAAAATTTTTATAACGCTGTTCATGCCCCCCTAAAACGAATATCTGACTTCATCCCTGTTAGAAACCCTTCCTATTTTTCTTACTTCATTTTTATCTGGTAGTGATTTAGTTTGCCCCTTTTGCCCTTTGCTTTCAGTTCTCTCTCTCTCTCTCTCTCTCTCTCTCTCTCACACACACAGTCTGCCACTGAGCTAGGATTGGACTTGTTCTTGCAGGACCCACTTTCATGTCTCTCTCTCTCTACATACATGTGTACCAAAGAAAAATTTGTTTACTCTTAGACCATAACGTCACTCTGACTCTGTCTTTCACAATGTAATAAGTTATTCCTAAACGCACCACCATTACATGGTAAGTAGAGGGGTGAGAATGATACGACACTCCAAAGACACAAAATAATTTTTCTTGAGTAGAAGTTGCAGGGGCCCTAATTTTAAAATTCCTTTTCACCTCTTAATTTGTTTTTTTTTGTTTTTTTGACTAATTAAATGTCCGAGTTAATTTACGTGTATCTCAACTAATCACTTTGAAGGAAAGTTAACCACGTCCTCTTTTACTTCATTTCTTGTCACGAACAGCCGATGGGCTACTAGTTTGAGATAAGCTTTACTAAAACAAATTTTGTAATTACACCATATAAATAGAAGTGTTAGGTTGGGCTTGACAAAATACTTTATTTAACATTTTCCTTGCCATACACCGTGGCTATTAAAAATACATTAACTAAAAGAAAAAAAAATTTCCGGAAAATAATTTTTGAAAAGAAAATATTTGTCAGTAAAAATTTTGTTTTTCCTTTATTTTTGTTTGTTTGGTATAAACTACAAAAATTTTATAGAGAAATTAATTTACCCAGCATTATTATTTGAACAATATTAGTGATTTAGACATTAAGAGAGAGATTATAGAAAATTAGAATTCTTCTTTATGAAGTAGAATTATAGGGGATTAAGTTATCGATAGAGAGAAATTTGAACTCTTCACTTTTAAATATTTGATCTAATCCTTTAATTCTTCCACCCATATAAAATAACTTCGGAGAAAAAATTTCGGATGTTATTTTTCAATATTTTTCCTATATTTGGAATACATATTTCGAAAATTTAAAATTTTCAACCAAACAAACAACCGAACTATCTTAATTTTCCAAAAATACTTTATTTTTTATATTTTTCGGTGAAACAAACGGAAGCTCTAAATAATATCATGCGTTCTACTCATGTATAATATTTGGGTGTTCCCTACTTGCAATGCACTACATATCGAAGCGTGATAAATGATTTTTTCCGCTAGCTAGGGCGTTTCCCCGAGTGAAACACCACATCGGCGCCCGTATGTGGTGATGAATAGGCAATAGTTACGGCTCTTCAATGGACGAATACAGACAAAAAAATTAATCCAAGAGATTATGATATTCGTAGGAACTTGAAACATAAGAACTTGGATAGGTAAAGAGATGAAATTAGTGGATACTTGGATTAAAAGGAAATTCAATATAATTTGTTTACAATAAAATAAATAGGTTGGTGAATATCTATGAAAATTAAAAAAAAATGACAAACTTTGGTACGAATTCAGGTGGTAAGAAAGGATATGATTATTTCAAACTTAATTAAAGATACAGCCTCAAATAGAATAAGTTGGAGAAAATCAATATATATAGCCACCCTAAGTACTTAGGATGTAGACTTGTTGAGTTGAGCTGAGTAATAGTTATACTACAAGCGTATACAAATGTCTAATTTTGAGTAATAATTTAATTTTTCTATTGCAAAAAAACTTAATTTCTTTATCCCAGGCCAATCATAGATTTACTAAACTTATGGTTAAAAGAAAAAAAGGTTGAGCATGAAAATTTACATTTTGTTGAAAATAATTTTAAATTTCATTTACCATGTTGCTTTTAGGACTACAATAACGAAAATTAACAAGGCTTCGTAATATTAGAACTTTAGTATGAGTAGGTCCTTTCTTGGCCTACCAAGATCCTATAGTAATTCCACGAAGACGCCCCCATATCTCTTTTAACCTGAAATGATACATTTAGCAAAGATTTATCTGTAATGGATTTTTCAAACTAATTAAAGCTCAACATTATGCTTATTACGTATGAAAAGGCCTGGATAGGTGGGTTTGCCTTTTATTGATTAATTATCCTAATTATTCAACTATAACAATAGGTCAACATCCTTAGTATGTCAATACTACATGTAATGTAAAACAATAAAATAAAGAGATAGGGCACATAGTATTTTTGTAAGAAAACCCTAAATCAGGAAAAACCATGGGGTTACATAGCCAATCACACTCAGCACTATTAACCAATGTACGGTTATAATAATGAACTTACAACCTAACCCTTTAATATACAACGAAGTTAGAAGTCTCAGACTCGTTCATCATTCTCACGTGCTCTTAGCGCCGACCTTTAAAATCCACCAAAGTTTCAATATGTGATGTTCTTGTTTGCCCAAAGGAAGCAACACTCAAATTACTAGGAAATCTAATAAACCTCTCTGAATAGCTTGATTAACCTATTTGATGTATGTACTGAATTGTGAAGCCCTTTAGAGCCTTTATATAATATTTGAATTGTCTGCAAAGTTTTGGACTAATTACATCTTCCACTAGAAAAACTTTCTTATGTAGATATGTAGTAAATCGAATTTCCAAAACTCTGAACAGTAAATTCTGATACCCTAGTTGTATGCTCCAATGCTCTTGTGGTTCGAATACCTGGCAAGGCCATTCGAACACCTTTGCCGTTCAAACGGTCTGAAGTCCTGTTCAACGGTCTCCAATACAAATTTTGAATGGCTATGCAACGTTGGATTGTCATTCAATTGTTTGAGTCCATCTTTTATAAGGTTGTGCCTTGAAATGGCTATGCAACATTGGATTGTCATTCAATTGTTTGAGTCCATCTTTTACAAGGTTGTGCCTTGAAAGGGGGCTTTTACATATACTATTTATGGAACAACATATCACGCGTCAATGTTAAAGCACGATTTCTAAGAAAATAAATAAAAACAACTTTTAAAAGCACAAAGATGTTTTGATTTTGAAAATCAAAATCCAAAATTTTTTTATTTTCAAAAAAAACTTTGAAAAAACACACATTTCTAGTTTTTCTTTGCAATGCAATCTAAACTTTTATAATCATGATTTTCTTTTAATTTTAAAAGCTAATTATATATTCATAATTACAGGCGCGTGCTGACGATGTGATACACAATAAGGGATGTACCGCAAAACCCTCTATTACCGAACAAGCTCTTACAATTTTGCTCTCTTTATTGTAATTAGGGCACACATAAAATAATAAAAAAACACTAAATTATGTACCATTACACTTACCACCACAAATGAGAATGACAGCAAGAATTATATAGCAGACACCTCCATAGCACCTCATTTTCTAACCTCAAATGCCACATTTAACATTCCAGCTTGATTTTAGATTTTCCAGTACTGGGTTTTTCAAAATGAAGTCCAACATTATGCTTGTGAAAGTATACGAATTCAGAATGGCAATTGCAGCATTGGGTTATCATTTCATAGTAATTACTTAACAGATACGGACTGGCTTCTCTCTCGGTATATGTATCATCAGTCACATTCAATACATACAAAACAAACACTGAAATATATATGAACCGTTGCAGATAACATGACAAATGGGAATGACAGCCAAAAGATGTGTGGTGGCCCTGGTGGGGGCGATTACAAAACCATGATCTGCTGTGAAAATTCAAGAAAGTCAAGCTATGTCATGTGTTTTCAAGAAAATTTTATACAATTGGTTGAAAAAATGTTATTCTTTTAGAATATGTGTATAGAAAATTTTATCAAAATGATGTGACGGTGATATTTTTATAATTAAAAATTATTATGTTGAGTGTTTTATTTTAAAGTGGGAAGTTCTCTCATTCAGCCGCATATTTTTGTACAAATTTTTTGATTATTTAGTATTACCGGTGTAGGTTTTAAATGAAGAAACTTCACTGATAATTGAGAAATTAAATGGCATTATGAACGCAACCTCAAGCACACTCTCAGACAAGGAAATTGTTTTGCTGACTTTCTGGCCAACCTCGGCGTATTCGCGAACATGGATATGGCCATTTTGGACAGGGACCACAGATCCAAGCTGACACGGGTGGAGTCATGTACTATAGATGAGCCTAAGTGCAGCTTTTGTTGTTTGTTCCTTTCCCTTGCACCAAAAAAGAATGAAGAAGCTTCAAGTCGGGCTAGCTGATTCTGATCTCGCATATATGTTATGGTGACAATTCAAACTTATATTAGCAAATTTTAGAATCAAAAAAATTACATCTCATGACTGGTCTTTGGACAATTCTGGTTGCTCTTACAATCTAAAGGCATAATACGAATAATTGCGGTTGTCCGACAAATCAGTTGGGCCTCACCTGTTGATGGTGGGACTCAACTGATTTGGCGAATAGCCACCGGCTATGTTGGACAGCCGCTGTCCTTAACAACAGCCTACAATCTATGTGTCTTTTGTAGGTGGATTCTTTTTTTTTTTTTTTTTGGGTGGTTTTCACGTGTTTTGGCTTGGCTGGATTTTGGTTTTGCCAGTAGTAGGGCGTGGTACTTGGAGTCAGGTGTGCTTGCTGGTTGTTGCATGTTTACCTGTTTATCTGCTCTTTATATATACACATAAATTTATATATACACACAATATAATGAAGCTCTTGCAATCTTTTTCAGATATATTTCAAAAGAAACTATATCACATATATCATATAGAAGCTTTAGTGAACATATATATAATTGGATAACGTTACTAAAGTTTTACTATTCTTTGAAGGTTTGGATCTTCTCTATTTTGGGGTGGGAAAAGAAATCTCCATTCCATGAATCAATGGCTTAGATAATGCCAGGTGAAGTATACATCCAAAACGTCATTTTATACTAAAATTTATTTCTTTATATATAACAATAAACTCATTTATTTTCAAGTCATATTTAATTTGCGGTTGGTTAAAACTTAAAATGCCATATCCATATCAAATGCTAAATCAATATGGTAGCCTTGGTAATATTTAGCCAGCATACTTTCCCTTCTCTCTCTTTTCTTTTTTCTTTTTCTTTTTATTTTTCTAGTTTTTCTTTTTCTTTTTTTTTTTTTTTTGATAACATTCAAAATTTTGAGTAGAATTTATTAGTCAGAGTTTCCTTTTTCCTTTTGGTCTTTTTTTTTATTTTTTATCAGAGGTCTAGATTAATCACACAATAATTAGAAAGTCTACATCCACCCCTCTTTTTACATCCACCCCTAAAACGACATCATTTTGGGTTCTTAAAAAAAAAAAGAAAAGAAAAGATTAGATTGCAAAACCATTTGGGGACAATTTCTGAAGCTGCTTTGACGAAATAGAGATACGATTTCCGACCAAAGCTGTTTCGACGATTTCCTCAGGTGACAACCAAGAGAGCTCCGCCAATGCCAAAGGTATCTCCTCCTCCTCCTCCTCCTCCTCCTCCTCCTCTCTCTCTCTCTCTCTCTCTCTCTCTCTCTCTCTCTCTCTCAAAATTTATCCCTAATTTTCCAAAAATTAGCTTTAAGTTTTCTTGGTTTCCCTACATTTGTTGCAATGGGTTTTCTTGGTAGCAATAGGTTTCTTGGTATGGGTTTTGCGAGGGTTCAGTTTGAACAACTTTTTTTCTTTCTTTTGTTTGATTTTTGAAGATGATGATGCTTGGATGCTCAAAATTTCTCAAATTTCAAGTTCAATTGGGGAGACCATGCATGGTGCCAGCCACGTGAAATCAAGATATCAAAGTTACAGCATTGATAATGAGGACACCTAGCATCAATTTAGGAATGGTAGATTGCTTCTTTTATCTACTATTTTAGATCATGGTTTTGCTGTAATTTCCTCGAATTTATCATTTTTTCCACCCTCTTTGAAGCTACTTGAGCTACAACTATAGAGCCTCGTCCATTACATAAAATGGGTACATAGATATAACATTGCAATTGGGTTGGCCTTTATTTTGACATATCTGCATCAAGAATGTGAACAGCAAGTGATTCACAGAGATACAAATGTTGAGCCAAGGTTGATCCTTGTTGACTCAAGGTTAATTCCCATGTTGATTTTGATGATAACTAAACCTTGTGTTATTTTACTAATGAATTTACTTAGTGTGCAGGTTAACAAAATTCATAACTTAGACTTAAAGTTAAATCTTAAGTCTAATACATGTCAAAGAAAATACACAACAAGCTCAAGAAGCAAGCACTAAATTCAAAGAGCTATGCAATAAACCAAACAGAGGATTGTCACCTTTCTCTACTTTAAACATATGTTCTACATTCAAAGAGATTGAAGGTATTCAATTAAAACTTTTTTCAAGTATGCATAGTTTCAATGAAGATTGATTTGCACCAGACTGAAGACTTCATCAAAATATGCAAAGATCAGTTGAAGAAGTGCAATGCTCAATTGAAGATGAATTGGTTTTTAAAGAGTTTGGAAAATACTCAAGAGAATATTTCATCTGGTATGCTAAGACCAATTCAAGACAATGTAATTGAGTTGCTGAGAAGATGGCTCACAATTAATATCTGATCTCTACATGGAATTCAAGTGTAGAATTCTTCTACAATATAAAGGATCAATGAAGATTAGATGTGTGAAGAGATTTCATCAAGTCTGCAAAAGTCTCATTGAAGTGATCTGTAATGAAGAATGAAGAATTGCTAACAAAGAGAGGAAATCAAAATTGAAGCATTGTGAAGCTCTACACAATTGAGGAAGATTGGCATTGAAGAAGATATTCTACAATGATAGAAGAAGCTTTGCAAATGAAGAAGAAAAAATCAACATTGTTCAAATGAAGAAGAAAAAATCAACATTGTTCAAATGAAGCTTTGATTGTTTGAGATTCAAAAAGAAAATCAATATCCAATGATTGATTCAATCCAATTTGAATAAGAAGTTAACTCTGATGAGTTAAAGAGATTTGATTAATCATCATACCCTAAAGACATACTCCTTGAAGATCTTATACCTATGCTAAAATGATCTGAATCATTGGAAGATAGAAAATAGAATTCTGTGCAATGAGGGGACTCATGGAAATAAGGAGTCGCCTCCTGATCACAGACGTAAAAAGGTCTGAAGACAAAATAGGCAATGAGGGGACTCATGAAAGTAAAGTATCGCCTCTTGATCACAGAAGCAAAAAGAGCCTGAAGACAAACTAGTCAATGAGGGGACTCATAGAAATGAAGTGTTGCCTCTTGAACACAAAAGCAAAAAGCCTGGAGACCAAGTAAACAAAGAGTGGACTCGTTGATACAAAGAGTCGCCTCATGGAGACAGACGTAAAGGTTTGAAAATAATATGATCAATGAGCGGACACCTGAAGCTGAAGTGTCGCCTCATGACAGCAAAAGCCAAAGATGTGAAGACAGAATGAACAAAGAGTCGCCTCATCGATATGAAAAGGGGACTCATGAAGTCAGTGAACTATATCTGGTAAATGCAAAAGCAGGAAGTGTCGACTCCACAGACCTAGAGCCGACTCCCTCTGTTATAATGGCTATTTTTCTTAACGTTATAACAGACTAGACGCGCATTAATGATACCCAACCACCTCTAACGGATGGAATTAATACAAGGGTATATATACTAGCCTCCAACTGCATTTATATTCAAGAATCAAGAGCAAGAAACAACAAGAGACAAGAATCACTGATCAACCTGATATTCCTAAACATTCTTCGTATTTTATTCTTGAGTGAGCTTTGATTGTAAATTTACTCTTGCTAGAGAGTTTATTTATTACTTGTATATTCATATACACTTGTAATTGAGAGTTTAGAGAGTTCTCTTGTGAAAGCAAAACTCTCGTAAAGTTTAAGTGGAGCTTGGACAAAACCACTTGGGAATTGAAGAGCTCGGTGAGGAGTTCTTTGTAGAGTGAGCTGAGCACTTTGTCAATCAACAGCCCATCTTGTAATAGGTGATTACATAGTGGAAGAAGACTTCAAGGAGGTCTTCGGATGAGGACGTAGACCACGGTTTGTGGTTGAACCTCGGTAAATCTGTGTCTCTCTTCTATTGCTCTGTTTTCTTTGCTTCTACTGATAACATTGCATTGCACATAGTTTAATCATTACTATATTGTTTAGATTAATTTTAATTAATCTTAACTTGTATTAATCTTTGAAAAACCCAATTCACCCCCCTCTTGGGTTGCCTTTTGGACCAACAATTGGTATCAGAGCAAGTATTCCTGCTATCAAGGCTTAACATCCTAGGAATAGATCCATGACAACCAATTTCGGAAGCTCTCTTGGTGAAGGTCAATCCACAAATAGACCACCTATGTTCAATGGCAACAATTACAATTATTGAAAAAATAGAATGAGAATCTACATACAATCGGTAGATTATGAACTATGGAGAGTTATTGTAAATGGACCTAAAACTCCCACTTCCAGAATAGAACAAATGGTTGGTCCTAAACCAGAATCTGAATGGGATGAAGATGATCTGAAAATGCTACAATCTAATGCTAAAGCTATGAATATCCTATATTGTGCACTTGATCCCAATGAATTTAATCGTATTTCCACTTGTGACTCAGCTAAGGAAATATGGGATAGATTAGAGGTCACACATAAAGGTACCAATCAAGTTAAAGAATCTAAAATCAATATATTGGTACATAACTATAAATTGTTCAAAATGAAACCTGAAGAATCTATCACTGAAATGTTCACTAGGTTCACCGATATTATTAATGGTTTAAAATCTCTTGGAAAGGTGTATCCTAACAATGAGCAGGTAAGAAAGATTCCAAGGTCTTTGCCAAAGGCTTGGGAGGCCAAGGTCACAGCAATTCAAGAAGCAAAGAACCTCAACATTCTACCGCTGGAAGAACTCTTGGGCTCTCTAATGACACATGAGTTTACGTAAAAACAACATGCCCAAGAGGATGAAAAAAAGAAGAAAAGGGTAGTTGCATTCCAATCCACCAGTCAAAATGATGAATCTGAAAGTGAAGAGAATGAGGATGAGATTGCTCCCATTACTAGGAAATTCAGGAGATTCATAAAGAAGAAATGGAGAGGTGGAAAGAAGCATGAAGCCAAAAGAGAACCTAGCAAGGACTCCAACATAACATGCTACGAATGCAAGAAGCCTGGCCACATGAAGGCAGAATGTCCTCTGCTCAAAATGAGAGGAAAGAAATATCAAGGAAAGAAGGCCATGGCAGCCATGACATGTAGTGATGATGAAGAATCTAGCTCCGAAGAAGAAACAGAACCACAAGAAGTGGCTAACCTATGTCTCATGGCTCATGAAGATAATAATGAGGTATCTAAATCTTCCCAATTTACTTTCAATAAATTACAAGATGCCTTTGATGATTTAATTTGTAAATTCAAAAAATTGAGAATTAAAAATGGACTTCTTAAGAAGATGATTTCTACTCTTACTGTTGAAAATGAGAATTTGCAAAAGGAAAATGAAGTCTGTATCTTAAAAGATAAGGTTAAGAAAAATTCTCTTCAAAAGGACTTTTCAAAAGAAAATCACATTTTACTTGATAAAATTAAAAACTTAGAAACAAGCCTTCATAGATGTGTAAATGGAAAAGAAAAACTAGACGCCATCTTAGGAAAACAAAATTGTTCTCTTGACAAAACTGGTCTTGGTTTTGATCCATTTAAAAGGAAGAAATTTTCAAAAGGTAGATTTGGCACTTTAACTGGAAAGACACAAGTCTCATGTTTTTACTGTCATAAAAAGGGACACATTGCTAGTAGATGTTTTGCTTTACAAAAACCAAATGTTCCTAGCAATGCATGGGTCTCTAAAAGACCATTGAGGACTAACCCCCAAGGACCCAAGATGATTTGGGTACCTAAGGTCAGATAACCCTTTTGCAGGTTTGCCTTCAAGCGAAATCCAAGAAACACTATTGGTACTTGGATAGTGGATGCTCAAGGCATATGACAGGAGATGAAGCTCAATTCACTTCTCTCTCACCAAAGGATGAAGGACTTGTCACATTTGGCGACAATAGCAAAGGGAAGATCATCGGTATAGGTAGGGTTGGTAAGAATTCCTCTACCTCTATCAAAAATGTATTACTTGTTGAAGGACTCAAACACAATCTTTTGAGCATTAGTCAACTTTGTGACAAATGATACAAGGTTGTATTTGAATCCTCTAAATGTGATGTAATTGACATTAATGATAACAAGACAATTCTCACTGGACATAGACAAGGCAATAATCATGTGTTCAATCTTAATGATTTATCTTCATGCAAAATGGAATGTCTTGCTGCTATGAATAGTGATGAAAGTTGGTTATGGCATAGAAGACTTGGTCACATTAGTATGAGCATACTTTCAAAAGTTTCTAAAAATGATTTGGTCAAAGGTCTTCTAAAGATAAAATTTGACAAAAACAAAATTTGTGATGCTTGTCAATTAGGTAAGCAAACTATAATTTCTTTCAAATATTTGAATATGCTCACTACCTCTAGGCCACTTCAACTATTGCATATGGATTTATTTGGACCTACTAGGACTCTAAGTCTTGGTGGTAAACAATATGCACTTGTTATTGTCGATGATTATTCTAGATTTACATGGACATTCTTCTTAGCTCATAAGGATGAGACAATTGTTTTCTTTACAAAATTTTGTAGAAAAGTCCAAAATGAAAAAGGGATTTCAATTACTTCTATTAGGACTGATCATGGAGGGGAATTCGATTGTAAACCTTTTGAAATGTTTTGTGATAAAAATGATTTTGATTACAATTTCTCAGCTCCTAAAACACCTCAACAAAATAGGGTTGTTGAAAGGAAAAATAGAGTTTTAGAAGAAATGGGTAGAACCATGCTTTGTGAAAATGGTTTACCAAAATACTTTTGGGCTGAAGCTGTTAACACAGCTTGTTATGTTTTAAATCGAATTTTATTTAGAAAGTTTTTGAACAAAACCCCTATGAACTTTGGAAAGAAAAGAAACCAAATGTCTCATACTTTAAAGCTTTTGGATGTAAATGCTTTGTATTGAATAACAATAAAGACAACCTCGGTAAGTTTGATGCTAAATCAGATGAGGGTATATTTGTTGGCTATTCAACACATAGCAAAGCTTATAGAGTCTTTAATAAGAGGACTCTAGTTGTTAAAGAATCTGTCCACATCACTTTTGATGAACTTAATCCTTTTTCAAAGAATGTTGCAAGTGATGATGCAGATGAGCTAGAATCTAGAATGGAAAAGACAGACATCCAACCAAGCTCAAATAAGGAACCACAAAAGGAAAAAGATGTACAAGGAGTTCCTACTAGCCAACAAGAAATTAATGAAGGACTACCTAAGGAGTGGAAGTTTGTGCATAATCATCCTACGGAACAAATCTTAGGTGATCCTTCACAAGGTGTAAAAACTCAATCCTCTATCAAAAATATATGTAATCATCTTGCATTTTTATCTCAAATAGAACCTAAGTGTTTTAATGATGCTGAACATAATGAATTTTGGATAAATGCAATGCAAGAGGAATTAAACCAATTTAAAAGGAATAAGGTATGGCACCTTATTCCTAGACCTGATGATCATCCAATTATTAGAACTAAATGGGTATTTAGAAACAAAATGGATGAATCTGGAATTGTTGTGAGAAACACGACTAGACTTGTTGCTCAAGGTTACAGTCAAGAGGAAGGCATTGATTATGATGAAACCTATGCTCCTGTAGCTAGACTAGAAGCCATTACATTATTGCTTGCTTTTGCTTGTTTTAAAGACTTTAAATTATATCAACTGGATGTTAAAAGTGCTTTCTAAATGGCTTTATCACTGAAGAAGTTTTTGTTGAACAACCACCTGGTTTTGAAGACCCAAAACTTCCTGACCATGTTTTCAAACTAACAAAAGCTTTGTATGGTTTGAAGCAAGCCCCAAGGGCTTGGTATGAAAGATTAAGTAAGTTTTTTATTGAAAAAGATTTTTCTAGAGGAAAAATAGATATAACTCTTTTTATCAAAATCAAAAATAGTGATACGCTTGTAGTACAAATTTATGTAGATGATATCATATTTGGTGCTACTAATGAATCGCTTTGCAAAGAATTTGCTAAGTGTATGCAGCGAGAATTCGAGATGAGCATGATGGGAGAGCTCAACTATTTTCTCGAACTTCAAATCAAGCAATCGAAAGAAAGCATCTTCATCAACCAAGCCAAGTACATCAAGGACTTAGTCAAAAAATTTGGCATGGAAGATGCAAAACCTATAAACACTCCAATGAGTACTACAACAAAATTGGATAACGATGAGAAAGGTAAGTCAATAGATATTAAGCTTTATAGAAGCATGATAGGCTCTCTATTGTATCTAACTGCTAGTAGACCTGACATAATGTTTAGTGTTTGCTTATGTGCTCGCTTTCAATCTAATCCTAAAGAATCTCATGTGATTGCTGTAAAAAGGATCTTTCGTTATCTTAAGCACACACCAAACCTTGGATTATGGTATCCAAAGGGCACTTGTTTTAACTTGAATGCTTACACTGACGCTGATTATGCGGAGAATAGAGTTGATAGGAAGAGCATAAGTGGCTCTTGCCAACTCCTAGGCAATATGATTGTATCTTGGTTTAGCAAGAAACAAAACTCAGTTGCTCTCTCCACAGCTGAGGCTGAATATGTAGCAACTGGGAGTTGTTGTGCACAAGTGCTGTGGATCAAACAATAATTAGAAGATTATGAAATCTTGTTTGATCATATTCCTATTAAATGTAATAATACTAGTGCAATAAACTTGACTAAAAATCCTATTCAACACTCTCGCACAAAACACATTGAAATAAGGTATCATTTTATATGTGATCATGTACAAAAAGGTGATATAGAACTTGACTTTGTGTACACTAATATGCAATTAGCTAATATCTTTACTAAACCATTAAGTGAAGATCGTTTTTTTATGATTAGAAGAGAATTAGGGATGAGTGATCCTATATGTTAAACGTGTGTTTGATTCGAGTGAAATTTGTATTTTGAATGTTTAAATATGTTTATCATTCATATGAAATACTTTTCTTGAATTCATGATGCATTATATGATCATATTAAGATGTCTTTTATCACATATATTGAAAAAGGTCATTTCATGAAATTCTTATGATTCATATGCTCGGTCTGGGTGAAAGAGTCGACACTTTATTTCATAGAGTCGCCTCATCACATCAGTGAACTTAAATCATGTTATTAACAAGGCATGTGTCGCCCCATTTAGTTCATGAGTCGCCTCATGCTTCGGGCCTATATACTTTGACGAAGCCCACTTTACAAACATTCGAAATTTCCCTCTCATTCATTCACTCTCACTCTTTTTCTCTCCCGCTCCCCTGTTCACACCAAAACCAACCGTCACTCACAAACCTTCGGGTATCTTCATCTCAATCTTTCTATAAACCCTAGTCTCTCTCTCTCTCTCTCTCTCTCTCTCTCTCTCTCTCTCTCTCAACCTTCAATTCTCCTACAATGGCTCTCAAAACCTCTAAATCGAAAAAGATGTCCAAAGCCCTAGTGATAGTACCGACCCCTGCTTCAACTGAACCGAAGAGAAAATCCAAAGGAGGGTCTAGCAAAGACAAAGGTAAGCGCAAGAAGAGTAAAACTGGAGAAGCTTCATCCTCAAAAGTCCTGGAATGGAATGAACTATATTTCAGTGAGGGCAAGGCCCAAGAGAGGTACAATCTGACTTTCTCTCTTCGAAAAGTATTCAATGGAAGATGGATAGACTATAAATTCTTTGATCACCACAAGTTTGATTTTGGGGTAAAATTTGAAAACTTAGGGTGGAAATATATGACAACACTCAGGGATGATGTTTACCCTGATTTGGTAGCTCATTTCTATTCAAATGCTGAAAGGGAATCTGGAGAAGTGTCTATCAGAAGTTATGTTAAAGGAATTACCATCAATTTGGATAGAGAAGTGATTAGAAACATTCTTGGAATCAGAATTGGTGGAGAAGTCTATAGAGATAGTGTCTCCAGAAAAAACCAATTAAAAGCTCTTTATGGAAAAGACATGGATGAAAATGTACAGCCTTTGGCTATTGATCTACCTCTTGAATTACGGCTTGTCCATCACTTTATCTGCACCATATTCACTCCTAAAACTGGGAAATATGATTATGTTTCGGAAAAGGAGTTGTTCTTTCTATGGGCTTACATAACTGATACAAGAATAGATTTGCCTCTGTTTATTTTGGATCACATATATAAGGCCACAATCTCCAAAATCACTTTGCCATATGGAATTTTCTTGACAAAAGTTTTCAAGCATTTTGGTATTGATCTGAAAAATGAGAAGAAGACAATCCCCAAAGCCATTAGTGATGAGTATAATGAGAGAACACTCAAGAGAATGGGATATATACTCAAGGATGATAAATGGACTCCAAAGAAAATGGAAAGGGAAAGCACTTCAAAAGGAAAAACTCCATCTGAAAGCACCTCGAGGCAGAGAAGCACAAGAAGATTATTGAGTTCTAAATCACAAGAAAGCACAGGGGATCTGAATTCTTTTATAGCTCAAGTTATGGAATTTCTGGACAAATTACATCACAAGGCTGATATTGCAAACACAAGGATGATGATTTGTGAAAGAAAGATGAGAGAACTCAAAAAGGAGGTTCAAATTTTGAGAAATACGAAAGGAAAATTTACAGAAGAAGAAGCTAATGAGGAAGAAGAACAAGCACAGGAAGGGGAAGCAGCTAGGGAACAGGACTCTTTGGCCACTAAATCTGAAGCTCACTAGCCTATCCTTCTTTAATCCTATCACCTTTTCTCACCTCATACTTCCTCTCACCTCATCACATCTGTTTTCCTTATAGCCCTGTTAAAACATTTTTTTTGTTTTGTTGCTTTAACTGAATGTTTTTATTCTAACATAGTTTTTGTGCACTTTAATTGTTTAATCTCTTGTAATCTTCCCAGTTTAATCAATGAAATATCTTCTTTTGGAATCATATGTGATTGTTCTAATA
Source organism: Euryodendron excelsum (assembly GCA_033060915.1). Taxonomy (NCBI): domain Eukaryota; kingdom Viridiplantae; phylum Streptophyta; class Magnoliopsida; order Ericales; family Pentaphylacaceae; genus Euryodendron; species Euryodendron excelsum. The sequence continues at coordinate 16,555,994 of CM065388.1, read as the reverse complement.
AACTTGTTAATTTTGTTCCCTGTTTCAACAATATATTCTGTTCTTTAATTTTTTTTTTTTTTTTTTTTTGCTATTATACCTGTCTATTATTCTCACTTATTTGGTATCATTCTCATTCTATTTCTCTTTTTGATGAATTGACAAAAAGGGGGAAAAGTATGGTGGCAAAATTAAAGAAAACTTGCATTAAACAAGATAAATTGAGTGTAAATTCAAAAGGGGGAGAAGAACACAATACACGTTTGTTGAAAAATAAGTCAAACATTTCTTTGAATTGGAATAACATGACTTATAGGGAGAAATATTTTTTTCATTGGGAAACCTGAATTGGATAAGAAATGGATTTTACTAAAATAAACATGAATTGTTTATTGCATTAACATCAGATGAAAATGACATAAAATGAGTACCTTTTGACATAAATAGAGCATGTTCTCAGGGGGAGTAACATGAATCTCTTATCTCAAAATGTCTTTGATTTAACTGACAAAAACTCCCTGAAACTGTTTTTGAAATGCCTTTATTATTTAAGCATCATTTGCTTAATTACAAAACAAAGGGGGAGTTTTCTCATTGGTATGATTATTTAACTCTGTTCATTTAATTCAATCTTATATAAACTTATTTTGCAAAGGGTTTTGTCACCACCAAAAAAGGGGAGATTGTTGAGTCAAGGTTGATCCTTGTTGACTCAAGGTTAATTTCCATGTTGATTTTGATGATAACTAAACCTTGTGTTATTTTACTAATGAATCTACTTAGTGTACAGGTTAATAAAGTTCATAACTTAGACTTAAAGTTAAATCTTAAGTCTAATACGTGTCAAAGAGAATGCACAACAAGTTCAAGATGCAAGCAATAAATTCAAAGAGCTATGCAATAAACCAAACAGAGAATTATCGTCTTTCTCTACTTCAAACATATGTTCTACATTCAAAGAGATTGAAGATGTTCAATTAAAACTTCTTTCAAGTATGCATAGTTTCAATGAAGATTGATTTGCACCAGACTGAAGACTTCATCAGAATATGCAAAGATCAGTTGAAGAAGTGCAATGCTCAGTTGAAGATGAATTGGTTGTTGAAGAGTTTGGAAAATGCTCAAGAGAATAGTTCATCTGGTATGCTAAGACCAATTTAAGACAATGTGATTAAAGTTGCTGAGAAGATGGCTCACAATGAATATCTGATCTCTACATGGAATTCAAGTGTAGAATTCTTCTACAATATAAAGGATCAATGAAGATTAGATGTGTGAAGAGATTTCATCAAGTCTGCAAAAGTCTCATTGAAGTGATCTGTAATGAAGAATAAAGAATTGCTAACAAAGAGAGGAAATCAGAATTGAAGTATTGTAAAGCTCTACACAATTGAGGAAGATTGACATTGAAGAAGATATTCTACAATGATAGAAGAAGCTTTGCAAATGAAGAAGAAAAGATTAATATTGATCAAATGAAGCTTTGATTGTTTGAGATACAAAAAGAAGATCAATATCCAATGATTGATTCAATCCAAATTGAATAAGAAGTTAACTTTGATGAGTTAAAGAGATTTGATTGATCATCATACCCCAAAGACATACTCCTTGAAGATCTTATACCTATGCTAAAATGATCCGAATCATTGGAAGATAGAAAACAGAATTCTAGGCAATGAGGGGACTCATGGAAATGAGGAGTCGCCTCATGATCACAGACGTAAAAAGGTCTGAAGCCAAAATGAGCAATGAGGGGACTTATGAAAGTAAAGTGTTGCCTCTTAATCATAGAAACAAAAAGAGCCTGAAGACAAACTGGTCAATGAGGGGACTCATAGAAATGAAGTGTCGCCTCTTAAACACAGAAGCAAAAAGCCTGGAGACCAAGTAGACAAAGAGTGGACTCATTGATATAAAGAGTTGCCTCATGGAGATAAACGCAAAGGCTTGAAGATAATATGATCAATGAGCGGACACCTGAAACTGAAGTGTAGCCTCATGACAGCAGAAGCCAAAGATGTGAAGACAGAATGAATAAAGAGTCGCCTCATCGATATGAAGAGGGGACTCATGAAGTCAGTGAACTATATCTGGCAAATGCAGAAGCAGGAAGTGTCGATTTCACAGACCTGGAGCCGACTCCCTCTATTATAACAGCTATTTTTCTTAACGTTATAATAGACTAGACGCGCATTAATGATACCCAACCACCTCTAACGGATGGAATCAATACAAGGGTATATATACTAGCCTCCAACTGCATTTATATTCAAGAATCAAGAGCAAGAAACAACAAGAGACAAGAATCATTGATCAACCTGATATTCCTAAACATTCTTCTTGTTTTATTCTTGAGTGAGCTTTGATTGTAAATCTACTCTTGCTAGAGAGTTTATTTGTTACTTGTATATTCATATACACTTGTAATTGAGAGTTTAGAGAGTTCTCTTGTGAAAGCAAAACTCTTGTAAAGTTTGAGTGGAGCTTGGACAAAACCACTTAGGAATTGAAGAGCTCGGTGAGGAGTTCTTTATAGAGTAAGTTGAGCACTTTGTCAATCAGCAGCCTATCTTGTAATAGGTGATTACATAGTGGAAGAAGACTTCAAGGAGGTCTTGGGGTGAGGACGTAGACCATGGTTTGTGGTTGAACCTCGGTAAATCTGTGTCTCTCTTCTATTGCTCTGTTTTATTTGCTTCTACTGATAACATTGCATTGCACATAGTTTAATCATTGCTATATTGTTTAGATTAATTTTAATTAATCTTAACTTGTATTTATCTTCGAAAAACCCAATTCACCCCCCTCTTGGGTTGCCTTTTGGACCAACCATAAAGACTAGTAATGTAATGATAGATGTGAATTTCAATGCAAGGCTTGGAGATTTTGGATTGGCAAGATTGATGGATCATGACAAGAGCCCTGTTTCGACTCTAACTGCTGGAACTATGGGATACCTTGCTCCTGAGTATCTTCGGTATAGGAAATCAATTAAGAAAACTAATGTTTTTAGCTATAGTGTGGTTATGCTTGAAGTAGCTGGTGGAAAGAGGCCGATTGAGAAAAAACATGGTAGCCAAAAGATAGTGAATTTGGTTGATTGGGTTTAGGGATTGCATTCTGAAGGAAAAATCATTGAAGTTGCCAATGAACAGCTGACAGGGGAGTTCAATTTGGAAGAAATGAAGAAGTTGTTGCTTATGGGTTTAAGTTGTGCTAACCCGGATAGGAACGCGAGGCCTTTGATGAGGAATGTTCTCTAGGTCCTAAACAAGGAGGCCGAGCCTGGAATTGTGCCTAAAGTTAAGCCGAGCCTCACTTTCTCCTATGGCTTGCTTTTGAGCCTTGAGGACATTATTTTTTATGGTGAAGAAAGCACAATACCATAAGAAGGTCTAGACATGTTTGAGATCAAAGTTGTGTGAAGTAGTGATGATGATGCAGAGTTGGATTCTTTTCATTCTTTTTTAGTAATTCAGTATAGTTTAGCAAATTTTAGTAATTTAAGTTTTCCT